>JASPKZ010007697.1:590000-752450 GCA_030220185.1 Diploptera punctata | reverse complement strand
AGTATGAGTTGTTATGTATGATGTATGATGTTGGATGATGATGTATGTGTATATGATGTATGAGTATGTATGTATGTAATGTATGTATGTATGTATGTATGTAGTATGTTGTATGTATGCATGTATGCATGTATGCATGTATGTAGGTATGCATGTATGATGTATGTTGTATGTATGCCATGTATGCATGTATTGCATGTATGAATGTATGCAGGTATGCAATGTATGCATGTATGCATGTATGCCGATGCAGGTACTGCATGTATGCACGTATGCAGGTATGTATGTATGTATGGAGGTATGTAGGTAGGTATGTATGTATGTATGTATGTATGTATGTATGTAGGTATGTATGTAAGGTATGTATGTATGTAGTATGTATGTATGTAGGTATTGTATGTATGTATGTATGTAGGTATGTATGATTAGTATGTAGGTATTATGTATGTATGTATGTAGTATGTATGTATGTATGTATGTAGAGTATGTATGGATGTATGGATGTATGTTAGTCTGTATGTATGTATGTAGTGTATGTATGTATGTATGTGGGTATGGATGTAGTTGTATGTATGGATGTATGTATGTATGTATGTATTGTTGAGGTATGTATGTATGTATGTATGTATGTATGTATAGGATGTATGTATGTAGGATGGGGTATGTTATGAGTATGTATGTATGTATGTAGGATGTATGTATGTATGGATGTATGTATGTAGGTATGTATGGATGTATGTATGGATGTATGGATGTATGTCTGTAGGTATGGATGTATGTACGTATGTATGTATGTTAGGTATGTTATGTATGTATGTATGTATGTTGATGTATGGAGGGATGTATGTATGTATTATGTCTGTATATGTATGTATGTATGTATGTATGTATGGTATGTATGTATGTATGTATGTATGTATGTAGGTATGTATGTATGATTATGTATGTATGTATGTATGTATGTATATGTCGTATGTATGTATGCATGTATGCATGTATGTATGGTATGTATATTAGTATGAATGCATGTATGCACTGTATGTATGCATGTATGGCATGTATGTATGCATGTATGCAGGCAATGTATGTATGTATGTATGCAGGTAGGTAGGCTGCATGTATGCATGTATGTATGCATGTCTGCATGTATGTATGTATGTTAGCTGTATGTATGTAGGGTATGTATGTATGTATGTAGTTATGTATGTCATTGTATGTATGTATGTATGTATGTATGTATGTATGTATGTTATGTATGTATGTATGTATGTATGTATGTATGTATGTAGGTACGTTATGTATGGTATGTATGTAGTATGGATGTATGTATGTATGTATGTAGGTATGTATGTATGTATGTATGTAGGTATGTGTATGTATGTATGTATTATGTATGTATGTATGTAGGTATGTATGTATTTATGTATGTATTGTATGTATGTATGTATGTATGTATGTCGGTATGTATGTATGTATTTATTTTTTTTTTAATTTATTGAAAATCAATCCAACATGCCCCACTGCAGAGGCAGTTATTACAGATTAATTATTTTACAAACACCTTATTAACTATGTCCACTATGCAATGACCATGACAAATGGGAGCATATTAATAGCATCGTTCTGTAGAGAGACAGAACAACTTAGATTCCAGATGCTGCCGGAGAGATTTCTCAGGTCGGATCGAGGGAGAGTGGCGTGTTGGGATCTTTTAGGACGGATCGAGAGTGAATCAAAAAACATGCAATTTTTTGGGATACAGTAAGAAAATTGAGATATAACAAAATGGTAGCTTAAGGATAGATGTATTAAAAATAAGCAGCCTCTCAATATGGTCTTTGTTTTCGATCGATTCTGTACTCCTGTGATATAATAAGTAGGTCGGATAAGTTGACATAGTATGATAGTGCACTTAAGGTCTTGCCAGGGACGGGGGAGGGGGGGTATGCGCGTGCGGTTGTGTATATGTGTGGGGGTGTGTGGGTGTAGGGTGTGTCTGCTTTTTTTTTCTCATTTGTTTCTAGCCTTTTTTTTTTAATATTAATGTACGGAAGGTGGATGAATGTAGATATTGTATTATTTGGAGGTAGTGCAGACATAGATTTTACGTATATGTAGCCTGTTATTGTTTTTTGATACAGGTGTATTTGTAGGTATTTTTTTATATTATTAGTTTTATTTTTTTATTCATGGAAAAATAATGCACGTACGGCCAAGCAGACCCGTGCGCAATGTAAATGCATATGTATTTTCTTTATTCTGAAAAAAGGCAATAAATTCCATATTCTATTCTATTCTATTCAACTATAAGTTCATAGAGTTTATAAATTTACAAAATTCTTTTAGATGTTTAGTTACTAATTCGTTGTTAGTAACCGGCCAGTTCCCTCCATTTTTATATATGTCTGCTATTAAGGTAGTTCTCTGCTGCCGAAATTCTTTACACAAGTAAATCATATGATTCGCAGTTTGTCGCGGGCAGCCACATGCAACAACCCGGGTTATCTATAATATGGAATCTATGTAAGTAGTCATTTGTTTTACCGTGGCCTGATTATCA
The DNA here is from genome assembly GCA_030220185.1 of Diploptera punctata. NCBI lineage: Eukaryota > Metazoa > Arthropoda > Insecta > Blattodea > Blaberidae > Diploptera > Diploptera punctata. The sequence continues at coordinate 749,890 of JASPKZ010007697.1, read as the reverse complement.
ATGCAGTAAAACTGCGGTGTTATAGGAATTTTAATGTTAAGTCTTTCTTGATATATGGGAAGAATAGTCTGCATTGAGCACCCCTTATTGTTGCATTCCAACCTATTCTGCCACAAAAAGCTGGTGTCCGTTTTCTCTTATTCTACCACTTTATAGTGATTTTGGAATCTTGTTATATATTACATGCAGATTTAGGTCTTTGCTTGCCTCCTTTGCAAGCTCATCGGCATACTCATTCCAATATCACCTATAGTGCTTTCACCCATTTTAAAATGAATTGTCCATTGTTTCTGTTCTAAATTTTTTATCGTTTTTAGAATGTCCTCAACTATGCTATGATGTTTGCTATTTTTTCTGGAAAAGGGCTAGGGCAACTTTACTATCAGAATATATAGCTGCAGTCTTCTCTTCACCCGAAGTGTTACTTATATTCTGTATTTCTTGTAGAGCTTTTAATACAGCTAGTTGTTCGGCCGAGATTATTTGAACAATTTCCACCAAGTCTATATTTGAGATTTAAAAAAATATTGTCAAATTTGTATATCACTGCTGCGGCTCCGACATTTTCTTCCTTTTTACTGCCATCTGTGTAAATTTTTAGAAAATAATTTGTACCTTCCTTAGATTCTATGTATTGGGGGTATTTGTGCAGGATGCATCCAGTCACTGTGGTGTTAAGGGTGCATCATAATTTACATCTCCATGTATAGAATCATACTGTTTGATTATTCCTTGTATTGTTATATCAATAGGCTGAATACCAGCCAAAACGCAAGAAGCTTCATATGAAATTGTTCTGTATGCCTTCGTAATTTTTATGTTGAATAATCTCTGAACTCTCTGAATTTTTGTTAAATTAGTTTAATTTGTAAGGCGTCTCCCCACACTGGAGCTCCGTATGTCAGAATCGGTTGTATAGCGCCCATATAAATTGTATGTAGTGCTTTATTTCCAATACCCCACTTTAATTTTGCTGCTTTCGATAATGTGTGAAATATACTTATTGCTTTATCATGGATTTGATTAATATGATGATCAAATCTAAATTTTTTGTCAACGTAAATTCCAAGATACTTTAGTGTATCTACTTGTTCTAGCGTTTTGTTATTAAGATAAATGTTTATAGATTCATGTTTATTTTCTTTTTCCTGGTTATCATCAGAACTTTCGATTTGGAGTCATTAAAGTTTTTTTATTTTCATTAGCCCATAATTCAATTTTCTTTAAATCCTGATTACAATAATTTCCTACGTCTAATTTACTCTTCCCTTTTGTCATGATGAGGATATCATCAGCAAAGGCAATTACCTCTGTTCTTTGTGTGAATTGTAAGTTAAGCATGGAATTATATAAAACATTCCATAGACCTGGTCCGCAACAAGATCCTTGTGGACAGCCCTTCTCAACTTGTTTTTCTGTTTGATATTCATTTGACGATAGGCTTGCTGTTCTATTTTTGAAATAATCCTGACATAGTCTATATAAGTTACTTGGACATTCCATTTCTCTTAGGTTATTAAAAATGGTAGGCCACCACGCAGAGTCAAATGCACCTTTAACATCCAGGCTTACTAGAACGATGTATCCATATTGCGGTAAATTACGTTTGACAAAGCTTTTCATTTCCATAGCTGCATCCACCGTACTTTTTTGGGCCATAAATCCAAACTGTCTTACATTAAAAAGTTTCTTGAATTTATGTGATGTTCAATTCTATTTATCATCAATTTCTCTAGGATTTTTCCATTTATATTCAACAAGCTTATTGGACGATATTTTGTAACGCTGTGAGTTTCTGTTTTACCATGCTTAATTATTGGAATTATCAGCGATCGCTTCCATCTTATAGGAAATATACTATCACTGAGACACTTATTGTATAGTGCAGTGAAGAAGCAGGGGAACATTCTAAAGGCATACAATAAGATATCACTAGTTATTCCGTCTTCTCCAGGCGATTTTCTCGGATTGAAATTCTGCAATATGTTTAATATTTCTGCAGTTGTGAATTCTATGTCCTCCGGTGTATTCATAGGTTCTGTTGTAAGTCTTCTTAATTGTTTGTGTCTCTCAGTGTCATCCTGCTCACTGTCTTGCGGGAAAAATGTTTTAACATATATTGCAATGTGTCAGAAGTATCTACGGTGTATGTTCCATCTTCCTTTCTTAGTGTAGTGAGGGTATTGTTCCCTTTCAGTTTCTAGCCACAATCTTGTATACTGCTGTCCATGGATTTGATCCGTCAGTCGCGCTACAAAATTCTTTCCATGATTTTAGTTTTTCAGTATTTATTTTTGTTTGATACTGCTTGTTGCCATCCATGTATAGATTTCTTCTGACTTCCCTCAGTTGCTCATTGTTATAAGTTCTTTGATAACGTCTTCTTAATGCATTCACCCTTTTCCTCATAACAGTTAGTTCTGGTGTCCACCATGGAACAGACTTCCCTCTAATCTTTCGTTTATTTCCTCTGTTTATTTTAAATGTTTCGTTACATGCTTCTTTTATACTATTATAATATATGTCTATTATATGTTTGAGATTTGAATGATTTCTTACTTTATGAGCTAGTTCTTCATCCATTTTTTCCATGGCTGTGTATACAATTAAAGTTTAATTTAAATTTTTCCACTAAAGTGTTGCCAAATTGTTCATAATTTCCACCATTTGTTATGTATCGTATTCCTTCAAACGTATATATTAGATTTTGTATTACATAGTTATCTTAAACGAAATTATTTTATGATCAGAGCAACTTTCTTCCTCTCCACAGGTCCATTCCTTTATATCTTTCAACAGTTTATTATTGACAATAGTCAAGTCTACCCAAATTCTTCCTTCTTGCGTTTCAAAGGTTGGCACACTATTATTTTCATTTACAATATGTAGATTATTTACTATAATAAATTCTTCCATGCATCTGCCTCTTTCGTTAGTAATTTTATCATACCATAATTTATTTCTAGCATTGCTATCCACTGAAATTATTAATCCATAGCCATTAGTGTGGTCTATAATTTTTTCGATTTTTTGTATATCTTCATTTATATCACACAGTCCATCGAAGTACATACTTACACCATGTATGTATGTATGTATGTATGTATGTATGTATGTATGTATGTATGTATGTATGTATGTATGTATGTATGTATGTATGTATGTATGTATGTATGTATGTATGTATGTATGTATGTATGTATGAATGTATGTATGTATGTATGTATGTATGTATGTATGTATGTATGTATGTATGTATGTATGTATGTATGTATGTATGTATGTATGTATGTATGTATGTATGTATGTATGTATGTATGTATGTATGTATGTATGTATGTATGTATGTATGTATGTATGTATGTATGTATGTATGTATGTATGTATGTATGTATGTATGTATGTATGTATGTATGTATGTATGTATGTATGTATGTATGTATGTATGTATGTATGTATGTATGTATGTATGTATGTATGTATGTATGTATGTATGTAGTTATGTATGTATGTATGTATGTATGTATGTATGTATGTATGTATGTATGTAGTAGTATGTATGCATGTATGTACGTATGTACGTATGTACGTATGTACGTACGTACGTACGTATGTATGTATGTATGTATTGTATGTATGTATGTATGTATGTATGTATGTAGGTATGTATGTATGTATGTATGTATGTATGTATGTATTAGTATGTATGTATGTATGTATGTATGTATGTATGTATGTATGTATGTATGTATGTATGTATGTATTGTATGTATGTATGTATGTGTATGTATGTATGTATGTATGTTATGTATGTATGTATGTATGCATGTATGGATGCATGTATGCATGCATGGTGCATGCATGTATGCATGTATGTATGCATGTATGCCTGTATGCATGTATGCATGTATGCATGTATGCATGTATGCATGTATGCATGTATGCATGTATGTATGTATGTATGTATGTATGTATGTATGTATGTATGTATGTATGTATGTATGTATGTATGTATGTATGTATGTATGTATGTATGTATGTATATATGTATATATATGTGTGTGTGTGTGTGTGTGTGTCTCTTATAGCTTTACCGGCCGCAATTTATTTTTTCGCAACCAAGCTCGGCATATAGCCTAGCAGTAAATTAAGAAAAAAACTGAGCTCCCATTTAATAAAGTAAACTATAAATTCTAAAACAAAACAGTATAATTCTTGATATTATTTAAAAAAAATAAATCATAAATAACAGATTGAATAAACTTCATAATTTAGGATAATTATTTAGGAGTAAAAGCGGAACATTTGGATAGGTTTGAAACCGAAGCGAAAAATAAAAAATCGCTCTTATGGCAGTAATTTCCTATTTTTCGCAACGGACCTAGGTACATGATATTGACATAAAACGAGAAACATAGTTATAAAAATGAGCGATATCTGTTCATTGAGAGTGGGGGTTTACCTAAAAGGCGTAATTTAAAATTCGCTTTAGCTGCAGCTAAGTTTGTTTTCTCGCAATATAATTGGTTAAATACGATTTAATAAACAAACTCTTTATTCTCTAGACTATCAAAATCGGATCATGAACTCGACTTAATGAGGAAATCGCTTAGTTTATGTAGTTCTTGCGAAGCAGAATTTTCTTCTTTCTTCATTGGCTAGACCTGACTTCCATAGGTAGGTCAGTTATTTTATTATATCGAAGAGTGATATTATAGCCTATAGTGGGTAGAGGCAGTTCCACTAAGGAATAAGCATGACCTACAAAGCTCGCGCCGGTAAACGTAGGGTATTGGGGAAACGATCCCTATCAGCAGGCTTTGTCCGTATCTGCAAAATCATAGTTAATAGTCATAATGAAAATAGTAACCCTTAGTAAGAAATGATTATAATAACTATGTACTACATGACATTTCTTAAGGGCATCCATTTCCTTGCAATTTGGTTTAAAAATATGGCATACAATTTTTTTCAGCTTATTCTTAAGTTATGTGCATGGAAATTATGTGACTAATTAAACAAGTCTTCCTGAACATGATGACACTCTGGTTAACTTTTTAGACACATTTCTTTATGAGTAATTTAAAATACAATAAATAAATAAAAAATCCATTTAGTTAAAAGTATTGTCAATTATCTCACAAACCACTTTCAAATGTTTTCCAAAATTTAGTATGTTTTTGTCCATGGTTCATTTGACAATAATACAGTTTGCTTGTGTTTAGATATGGATTGTATTTATTTTTTTATTAATATTTTTCAGGTTCATAAAAGAACCTCAAGTCTTAATAAAAGGCTTCTGTGCAACATTTATCCGCCCTTCATCCATCCAGTAATACCTTAGTTACCTATTAGATGTTCCATTGAGGGGATGTGCTAAAAACATATCACTTGTTGACATGTGTGGGTAACTAAGCGTATCTAAATTAGCTTGGTTAAGAAACTCCCGATAGAGAGCAGCCGTGTACCCACGCGGGACGTAAGGGGTACATACATACAATAATGCAATACATATAAAGATGATTAAAATTAAACCTAATAAAAAAACATTCACACAAGAACAGCTCCAACCTACTATTACTTTTACTTTTACTTTTACCAATATCTGTTTATTATCAAATATATTAATTGATATAGAACACCTAACGCTTTTGATGGTATAATTATTTTTATTTGTATGTAACTCTAGTTTTATTCTAGATGTGTTACAGATGTTTTTTTTTTGACCACTTTAATTTTATCCCAAGCGTGTTGGAAATTAAAATTATTTTTCGTTTTTTAGTTCGTTTTCTAATAAAGCGTGTTGTTTTATTTTTTAAACTATTATTAATTTTTTACACACTTTATATTAGCTTTACCTGTATCTGTCTATCTATGTAATGGAATCTTTTATGACGATTTGCACCCACTTAAAAACATTGGATAGACTTGAAATTTTGTATACTTGTAAAGGACCAATGACAATACAATAATTTCATAATTGTTTTCTAAGATCCTGGTCAGGATCATCAGGGCATCAAACAAATAAAGACCGGTATAATGGGGAGCGGACTTATCGACTTTTTAGTCCATCGTTGTAAGCAATTAATATTATATCCTCTGGTAGCTCAGTTGGTAAAATGGTGGACTGTAATGGTATATAATTTCAGTAATCCATAGGTCGCTGGTTCAAATCGGGCCCGGAGGATTTTTTTTAAAGAAGAGTATTACTTTTAGCTCATACCACAATAGTATCGAATTTTAAAGATATTTACATTTTTATCTTATTCTGTAAAATATTAATGATAATTTTATAAACTTACCACATTGTAATTTATCCAAAAAATATGACAAGGATACGATTAACTGTAACTATTTATCTGTATTAAAATATTCAAAAATATTATAATAATGTTAGATAATAATAATTTTGAAAAAAATATATAATTATATTCGTGCCTATACTCTAAAAATATCGTAAGCAATTAAATTTTCATGGGATTCCGGTTTATGACAATCGATTAAACTAAAAATAAAAAAAGTTAAAAAACTAAAACAACACGCCATGTTAGAAAACCATACTAAAAAATAAAAAAAATAAATAACAACACGCTTTATTAGATAACCGAACTAAAAAAAATGAAAAATCATTTTTTATTTCCAACACGCTTGGGATAAAATTAAAGTGGCCAACAAAGAATCATCTACAACACATCTAGAATAAAACTAGAGTTATCTACAAAAAATAATAATTTTACCATCAAAAGCCTGGGGTGCTTTTTATGGTTTTTACGTTTTCTTCTTAGAGACTTTACTTTTACCAATATCTGTTTATTATCAAATAAACACTACTCAAAAAAATTGAGGAACACATGTATAAACCAAAACACTGGAATGAATATTAAAACAATTTAATGTTTGATCTTTTGTAATTATAAATTGAAGGTTTATGTAAAATTAAAATAGACATTCAAACAATATTTTCTTGTACAGTATTAGCAATACGAACAAGATATCATTTGTAACACAAAACAAGGTGGAAATTTGAGTTTTACAATTTTTGGAATCAATGTTTCCATGGTTATTTCAACACTCAGACCTTAGTGTGTCCTCCGTGAGCCTGAATGACCGTATTACACCTACGAGGCATGCTTCGCTGAAGCCTTCTTACAGAAACTTGTGAGATTCTCTCCATTCCTCGGTGAGTGCATGTGAAAGTTCTTCAAGTATCTGAGGCACAGCAGGTACAGCAGCTTAAGAACAAGTTTCTCCAACTTATCCCATATATGCTCGATCGTATCAAGGTCCGGTCTGCATGCAGGCCAGTCCTTCACCCGAATTTGGCATTCTTGCAGGACATATCTGGTAGCCTGTGCTATATGACATCTAGCCTTATCTTGCATTAGAAGGAAATTAGGGTCCTTACCGTAATCAAAGGGTACAACATTTTGGAGGATAATGTCATTAATGTAAATATCAGCATTCATGCGATGTGGGACAACGACAAGCTCTCTCCGAGACTCAATAGTAAACCCTGCCCAAACCATAACTGAACCACCTTCAAATCTGTCACGTTCAATAATTGTGGCTGGATCAAAACGTTCACTAGGACGTCTCCATAAACGTGTACGACCATCAGAACCTGTTAGACTAAATATTGATTCATCCGTGAATAAAACACCCTTCCATTGGCGGAGCTGCCACTTGACATGATTCTCAGCAAATCGCAGCCGGGCTTCTTTGTGCTGACGTGTTAAATAAGGGGTTTTAAAGGAAATTCTAGACCTCAACCTTGCATTTCTCAGTCTATTTCTTACAGTCTGATCAGAAATTACCGTTCCAGTTACTGTGCGTAGATGATTTTTGTATATCTCTAGCTGTAGATTTTCTTCTGCTCAAAGCTAATAAGACAAGAAATCTATCCTGTACGTCTGTAGTCTTCTTCTTACGACCTTGCCCGGGTCTGCTCTTGTACCCATGTGTTTATCTATATCACCTCTACAGCATATGGATGACGGAAGGGCTGACGTCAAAAATCCTAGAGACATGGCGAATGGAACGACCATTTTCAATCAATGCAACTTCTCGTGCAACTGATGTTTGATTCAGATGTCTCATTGCTCTGTATTAGCTTCAGAGAAACACAAATAAAACAACTCCTACCACAGATTATTCTTCAAACCTGTTTTTTAAAAAATAAATCAATACGAACTCACTTTGGTTACAGCAACTCTTGGAATTTCACTAACATATTCAGAGAAAAATTAATGAAACTCAGAAGACCTTCAATCTGATTTTAAACAATACTCAAAACATCCGACTCTCAAAAATTAAATTGTTACAATATTTATTTTGTGACTTTGGTTTAAACATGTGTCCCTCTAATGTTTTAGTAGTGTATTAATTGATATAGAGCACCACACGCTTTTGATGGTAAAATTATTTTTTTGTAGATAACTCTAGGTTCATTCTAGATGTGTTGGAGATGATTTTTTTTTGTTGACCAATTTCATTTTATCCCAAGCGTGTTGGAAATTAAAGTTATTTTTCATTTTTCTAGTTCGGTTTTTAATATAAGCGTGTTGTTTTAGTCTTTTAACTATTTTTTTATTCATTTTAAACTCTAACAAGGGCTATTTAATTACTTCTGAGTTGATATTATGGTAATATTGTTTATACTGATTCGTACTGTATATGTAAAAACAATATATATTTCTTTTAACGGTCAATATTTTAATACTGCACTTAGACGTAATGAAAATGATGTTATAATCGTTCTGCATCAATCAGTTAAGCGCTGCAAGAGGGCGTTTAGACAGTTGACGCGTCTTAGTATGGGATATTTTATTATGTATCAATCAGCCAAGCGTTAAGATAATGCGTATATACTATTGAAGTAAAATATTGCATCATAATATTTTTTATTTATTATTTAAAACTTTCCTCATTAGAGGATTGCCTCAAGAACAAAGTGATACAGACAATTCATTTTCAAAATTGATGAAACACATTTTGTAAATACATCTAGTGTTTGTATGCACAGTACACTTATTGATAAGCCACGTGTTTATATATTGCATTTTTTGTAATTCTTCATATATATTACATTATGAAATGTGCATCTCAAATGTATAATGTTTTCTAAATAAATCCAATTAATTCATACAGTTACAGTACATACGACAAAGAAACATACAAATAAATAAAGGCAGGCATGCTATAACAATTTTGTGAAATCATTTTTTTTATTCATTTGAGTAAAAAGATTCCATAGACATCGATCAAACCTGAACACTAAATTTTTATTTTGGACTATAATACTTTTAATTACTAATTAATATGCTCATGTAATTGTAAACAATATTTAAAATAAGCGCATCAACAGTAAATCCATCCATAGTAATTTTGTCCGAGGCAGGTCTTTCACTGCAATAATAGCATTTTTATGCTATGCTTTGCAGTTTTACTAGGGAATTGTAGGAGTGGTAGCTTCGCGTTGCGTTCCACACCGGTTAACGATGATAATCATAATGGTATAGATGATCATGATTGGATAATTTTCGGGGACAGTTCGGCACTAAGCTTCCTGACATTTGTCTTACAGGTGAGGAAAAACCCCGAAAAAAAGCCTCACCCAGGAGTCTGTCCCGACCGGGAATCGAACCCGGGCCCGCTGCATGACAACGCAGCTCGCTACCTCGAGACCACAGCAGTGAACCAACAGTAAATAATACAGATAATATATACCATACTTATTAATATGAATTAATCACATTGGAAATGTATGTATATTAAAATTATCATAGAACTAATTTAAATATATATATATATATATATATATATATATATATTTATAATATCTATATATAAAAGCGTTACTGCTATAAAGTAAATATTCTCTTTAAAAATTTTCTTAACTGTTATGTTAGCCGCGAGATGGCAGTTGGAATAAATTTCCGCTACCTCTTGTGTGAATTGAGAATACTACATGTATAAGAAAATTGTATGCTTGTATTGGAATTCTTGGGTAGCTCAGTTGGTTAGAGCGCTAAAGGTACAGACTTTAGAGACTCGAGTTCAAATCCCGACTCAAGCATTCTTTTTTCTTTTCATATCATATCATATATATATATATATATATATATATACACTTTTAATTTCATAAAAAAAGGAGTACGAATTTTAATAACTGATAAATAGTGGATCTCCTAACTCTGTCCGCCTATTACAATGAATTCTGAATTGACTAGCGCCTGATTTTTTTATGTTTATTGTTTTATAAAATGGAGTGTATGGACTTCATGTACGAAAAATATGATTCACGTAATAAACAAACTCTTATATACTTGCAGTTAGAGAGAAGATGCTTTTCCATTTTCAGGGCAGTTTCTTACAAACCAAATCTAAAATTTTCTGATCTCTGGAAGCCATTATAACATTATAAAAATCGCAATGATTTGAAAATCTTCACTATTTATTTAAGCGCCAAACCAACGATACTCAGTTATGCATAAATAAATATAGGAGTGGGAACATTTGGTGCTAAGCTGAATGATGCAAAATTTAGATTATTATGAAGATATATTTTTATAGCTGTTTGTTACAAATCACAGAATCTTTGATAGGGATGATGACGTTTACGTTTTTTATTTAATAATAAGATTTTGGGCTAAATGTGTGCGTATTCTTACTTCATGAGCCAGTGTAACAAGGCATCAAATCTCAATTTAAAAAAAAATGGCTCTTAGCCGGTTGATTCATGACACTGTCCAATTATACGTTTAATATTCTGAATACTTTTGATGTAAATCTTAAAAATTACTCCCTTAGTGGTGTATTTACACATATTCCATTACCATTGTGTAATGCAGATGGGCGATAAGTAATATAAATAGTCTCCTTGTGAAATACACTCACTAGGCAATGATAAGCCTTCACATCTTGCCAGATCAAAGCTGCCTTCATATCCGCATGTTTTGTCGATCGAACAAATGTGAAGACAGCAATACGTTTATGTTGCATTAGCCAATGAGAAAATTACAAGAATGGTGTAATGTAATGACGTCGCATGTATCTGTAATGTTTTGTCATTAACAAATTATACACAATAGTTTCACAGAAAATCAAATCGTAGAGGAGCTTGGGCTCCGAGAGCTCATAACAAATCCTCCCCGCCAATACTCATTCCACTCATTTGTACCTGCACAGGAGACGCAGGTACATAGTGATTGACAGTACACAGTGAGAGTCAGTGGCGTTGAATCCCGCATGAACGGGGCAAATCCTAAACACCGATATCATTTTAATACGGACTGGGTAAATGATTATTTTTGCATTCAGGATGGCACGAAAGTTGTTTCTTGTGTTCTACGCGGTTCCGTCATGTGAAACACTATAATATCCCATGATATTTCAAATCTTCACATGCAAATCAATAAGGACAGGCACAATTAGAAATATATAAACTATATTTTCACAGGGACATATTAATGATATGTACTTTTAAAGTACAGTAGGTAACATGTATGGAGTTCAAATTCATACATTACATATAATAGACACAGGGGACATTGTATGTTTTGTTTGCACAGGGGATGACAGAACGGGATTTTTAAATAATCTAAAGCAGCAAACACTCCAAAAAGATAGCAGACAACCACTTTTAGAGAATTCAGCACGTGCTAGTTACCGGATTTCAAAATTGATTGCTGAGAAATCATATCAAATCTAAAACACTCTCCAGATTAAACGATGACACCCTTGGCTCAATATTACGTCTCTCTATGAGTACTATCAGCCTGACATAGATAAATTAGTGTCAGCGGTCTACTAAGCGCCCTTCAATCGTTTTCACAGATATACGTGAAGTACGTACGAATGGAAGGGTTAGTGAATATGTTTCAGGTTGTAAAGTTGTGCCGCCACTAATACTGCATGGTATACAGAGATGACAATAACAACAGTCTTGAGTTCAATGAAAGGTGGAATGAGGAAGATGTAATACTACCCCTCATTCGGCAGCTCCCCATGTCTGTCATAGAGAAATAAACAGTTATAAAACTACTTTGCCGGATGACAGAGAAATTTAGAAACAGCCGAAATAACAAACACAACTGTTATGAGATGGAGTGAGTGTCTGGTGCTTCCGGTGACAATGGGGGATTTTGTGACCCCCCAATTAGCACTCACCAGTGTATCGTGACTCTTAGGTTACAAAATGCTGCCCTACATCATTATAATCAATACATCAGTTTATTTCGCTAGCGGTATAAAGGAGATTCTCCTCGGAAAGAGCATATGCGAGGAGCACTGAGTTAAAACTTTGATTGATTTAGAAGTTCATAGGTGTAACAGGCATGTCATTAGTGTGTCCCAATATTTGAACCTTCTATGTAGTATGACGTATTCATTTATTTGTACTTATTTATTAACTATAACGGAGTTATGGTTAACATATGTTATATTAACTACCTACAAATATCTCCAAGATAATATAGACATAGAAAGTCCTCAGACCATATCAGACAGTTGCTAGCCTCTCATCCACATGTGTTAAACACAGAGTTGAATAATCATCCAACCAGTGTAGGGTGATATGTTGTCACCATGCCGGATACTCAGCCATTAATTTAATTTCTCAAACTGCAGCCACAATTTTTGTAACTACCCAAATTCCTCACGTTGGAAAATGGTCCAATACTGGCCGAAATTCGTTGTGAAAATGTTTTCTTCCCTAGGAACTCGAATTAGCGTAAGTCTTGTAGCTATGCGTCAAGGCTTCACGGCTTCAACTAGTCGGCTACGGCGCGGGAGGTTAACTAACAAATTAACTACTTTCACTGTCTAATTTGAAGATAGATGGCCACTCGAACATATGCTCTCCATACACCCCCATCCTAAGATGTGTTCTAATCACTCCATGTACAAATCATCTCTCTCAAAACATTGTTAATATTGTTCTCCCATCTCATTCTTGGCCTAAATACTGGATAATTTCCCTCCGTTTTTCCTACAAGAAGTTTTCAAGTCTCTCTTTATTTTTCATTTGTGCAATTTATCATTCTAATCGCAGTCTACGATCCTTCACTATTCTTATTACATCTGGTTTCAAATAAAGAACATATAGCTAATTGGTATGTACTTTTCTCGAATTACGTATCTATTTGCCTCTCTTCTTTCCCTAAATACCATGATAAACACTCGTTTTATTTTCTTCTCCCTTAATGCGAGAGCCGATTTTTTGAATGCATTATATATATATATATATATATATACATGTCTGCTGCTGTGGTCTTGAGGTAGCGTGCTGCCTTGTCACGCGGGCCCGGGTTCCATTCCCGGCCGGGGCAGTTTTCTGGGTGAAGTTTTTATCGTGGTTTTTCCTCACCTGTAAGACAAATGTCAGGAAAACGTTAAGGCCCAAACGGTCCCCGAAATCATATGGCCAGCATAATCATCATCATCCTTATCATTATCATCATCATCATCTTCATCCTTCACCGGAGTGGAAAGCAACGGGAAGTTAGCACACCTACAAATCCCTAGTAAAGCTGCAAACCACAGCATGAAAATGCTATGATTGCAGTGAAAGATCTGCCCTCGGGCTGAATTATTATGGATGGATTGATGTATTCCTACAGTTATTCGGATGGGAAACATGTTATTTATGTATATAAACATATTATAATAAAATGCAATAATTATGGCAATGGAAAATTAATTAAATACAATAATTGAGTCAACTGATAGCAAAAATAGTGGAATGCAGGCTTTTACGGCCGGTAATCATGGTAGTAAAAGATTCCGGGCTATGTGGCCGTGGTCTATAACTGGCGTTTCTTCCATGGTAGTAAAAGATTCCGGTCTATGTGGCCGTGGAAGAAACGCCAGTTATAGACCACGGCCACATAGCCCGGAATCTTTACTACCATGATAGAAAAAATATTAATAGTAGTTATAATAATGTTAATGACAACATAAATGAATTTAATATTAATGAAATATATATAATCATAAAATATATCTGTTATAGATTAATTTTTCGGGAAAAAGTTGAATAAAAATATTTACTATAAATGATAATTATCAATTTAAAGTTAATCCTACATAATTTAGATTTTCAGATATTAATTGAGAATAATTTTTGGGCACAGTGTTAACAATATACTAAGCAAGTGCTCGTGTTTGGGTGCATTACGGTTAAACAGTTTAATTCGTATTGAAAAAATATATAGCATATTATGAAGCTATAGATAGCTCATTGTTAAGTAGTTTTCTCGATTTACCTGTCTGTTTGTCTCTCTTTTTTCCCTAAACACCATATTAACAAACACCCTTTTCTTTGCTACTCCCTTCAAGTAAGAGACGATTTTTCGAATACATTACATATATCGGCTCTTCCTCCAGTTAGGCCTATATTATCTGGATGGGAAACATGTTCATTATGTAGCCTATATAAAAGTACAATATTAAAATTCAATAATTATGATAATGTAAAATGAATTGAATACAATAATTGAGTCAAACTGATCATAAAAACAATAATTCCATTCCATAGTAATTCTGCCCGAGGGCAGGTCTTTCACTGCAATCATAGCATTTTCATGCTATACTTTGAAGCTTTACTAGGGAATTGTAGGTGTGGTAGCTTCCCGTTGCTTTCCACACCGGCGAAGGATGATGATGATGAGATGATAATGATAAGGATGATGATAATGATGATGGCCATATGATAGTAGTTATAAAAATCATGTATTAGTGGATAAACGCTGGCACAGTAGCATCATCGTTGTTAGAGGGACAGACTGCAACTCGGATCATCGTCTGGTCAGAGTGAAAATCGGACAACGGCTATTACTTATGAGAGGAATAAACGCTAAAGATGATTCTGAAAAAAATATTTAAAAAACTTGAAAAATGATGAAATGCGGCATGAATACCAAATTAAAATTGCTAATAGATTTGAAGTACTGAAATCTTCAGATGACAATGTGGGAAATGAAGAAGAAACTGACATAAATAAAGAATGGGAGGTTATAAGAGATACTATTAAATTGTCAGCATCAGATAACATTGGTTATTTAAAAAAGAGGCAAAACAAGAAATGGTTTGATAAGGAATGTGCCGAAATTATAAAGAAATGAAAGCTAGCAAAAATTAAATGATTACACCAGCCAAATGAGGTACATTTTGAGCAATAGAGTAGTATTAGACGGGAAACCACGAGGTTACTAAAGAGAAAAAGAGAGAGAATATTTGAGAGAGAAGATTAATGATCTTGAAATGAATGCCAAAAATAGGAACATTAGAGAATTATATCAGGGAATTAGGATAGAGAAGAAAGGGTTTCAGGCTAGACAAACATAATTAGGAATGAAAATGGGGATATGATTTCAGATTCCAGGAGTATATTAAATATATGGAAAAGTTACTTTAATCAGTTATTAAATGTACACAGAGAAAAGGATATTGAGACGATAATTTTCAGACAGCTGAAATTCTAATCGCAGAACCAAGTGCATTAGAGGTTGAATTGGCGATTGAAAAATTGAAGCTGTATAAAGCATCAGGTTCAGATGAGATCCCAGCAGAACTGATAAAATCACGGGGAGAAAAATTCATGGACAGGATATACCAATTGCTTAATATATGATTTGGGATAAAGAAGCTCTTCCAGATGAATAGAAAGAATCAATATCGTACCAATTTATAAAAAAGGAGATAAAACTGATTGCAAAAACTATAGGGGCATCTTATTAGTTTCAACTTTGTACAAAATTCTAACAAATATATTAGTAAGCAGACTTACTCCTTATATTGATTCTATTTATTCATTTATTTATTTATTATACATTTTAGGAGATCATCAATGTGGATTTAGAAGAAACAGGTCTACAACAGATCAAAGTTTTAGCTTAAAACAGATTTTAGAAAAGAAATGGGAATATAATGGCACTGTACATTAACTATACGTAGACTTCAAAACGGCATACGATTCAATTAAGAGGGAGACGTTATGTATAGTATCCTGCCGGAGTTCGGAATTCCTAAAAAGTTAGTTAGACTTATACGAATGTGTCTAAATGGCACAAAGAGTAGGGTGCGTGTACGCAGACAGTTTTCGGATACTTTTGAAATCAACAATGGGTTGAAGCAAGGAGATGCACTATCTCCTCTACTATTTAATTTTTGTACTAGAGCATGCCATCAAATCTTTAGAAGATGAAGAAGATCTACAACTCAGTGGTATTAATAAGCTGTTAGTTTATGCTGATGATGTAGTACTATTGGGCGATAGCGAGGAGATACTAAAGGCCAACACGCACACATTACTGAATAAGACGAATAAATTGGGACTGGAAGTAAATATCAGTAAAACTAAACATATGGTCACACATAGAAGTACATTATATAATGGAAATGGACAGCTAATGAAAAATGAGGGAAATGTTGAGGAAGTGGCTGAATTCAAATAACTAGGAACAATAATCACAAAGAAATTAAACATAGGCTCAATTCTGGAAATGCGTGCTATTATGCATTACAGAGACTATTGACTTCCCAACTCCTTTCAAAAATCTTAAAATTGACAATTACTTGAACACTTTTGATTATTTATCACATTCTTATAAAAAGAAACGAGACGTTTGAAAATAAACCTCTGAAACATAAAGATTATTCCTGCTTTCTAAATAAACCAAATTTCGTCACGTAGAAACAGCATAAACCAAGCGAATTCCGCTAATTTATGGTAGATTTTGTCTGGCTTACGGAATATATAGGCCTACTTCAGTTGTTAAATTTCTGAAACTAAATTTCTGATGTCTGCATAATTTTCAGACCGCAGAGTAAACGAACCACGCATAAACATAATTGCATATTTGCATATTTTATAATTTGACACCAATTTAAATATCTACCGATTCATTTTTCCATTACTTTATTAAAAGTATATAAATTAAACTAATGTACCTATAGGATTTATTGCAAAATTAAGAGATAATTAAATTGTACAGTTACATTGCGACTAACCAAACATGGCGACTGCTAAAGTCAATTTTTAATTTCGGTTTCAGGTAAACTCCCACTTATAATGGGGAGATTCCACTGAAATTTGGAGATTATCCTCCTCGGTTTATTTTAATAACATATACGAAGTTCCGTTGTGGATAATTGAAAATTGCATCCGTTAGTGACATTTTTAAATTTTCGTTTCAGTTGAATTCCTACTCCTAATGGTCCGATTTTGTTGATTAAAAAACTCGATTTTACTTGTTTTAATCAATTGCTATATGCTATATTTGGTTTCGATGAAATAAAGAATGCGGCCGCTAGAGCGTTAACTGCACACACACACCCGCACACACACACACACACACACATATATATATATATATATATATATATATATATATATACACATACAAATATGTGACAATGGATAAGTAATAATAAGACTAAAATAACACCATACAAATTTATTTTGGTTACTTTAGACATTACGAACTACATTTATAGTCTCCTGCCAAGTAAATTATACGTTTCCAAATCACTGAAAAATGGCGAACTCCATATGCAGCACCATTTCTGGATATCTGTGCCTCCTGATCGATCTAGCGCTATCTGGATATGAACTTTTGATTGATATCGAATGATTCGTGGAGGTTCTTTGATTTTTGAGAATATGTTACAATCACAAATGCTCTTCTCTGGTGAATTTGGCGGATGTTCGAATTTCACCCTCTAAACAAATTTTAATGAACACATTTATAGGGCGATATTGTTTACTAAATGTGATAAACAGTGAGTTTTTTCACAAAATATTGCTATTTCGAGACTTTCAATATTACGTATTTATATAACAAAGGCTGTTCAACAACATACTTGAAGATTACAATGATCAGCACAAGGATCGCTGAATTAGAATAGTATTATTATTTATCGAATGCCATAGTATATACATGTAGGCTAGGGTAGTCGTTATACACATGATGATTATTTTTAGTTATATTTCTTAGTTCTCACACCTCAATTTTTTCCAATTTATAAAAAGGTTACCTATAAAAAGTTTCATACTCCTACAATGAGGATATCCCATGTGTGATAATTTACGTGCGCGCGCAAGTTAAAAGCTATTGAAGCACGTGTTTCAATGTCTCAGTAACAGGAACCATCTCACGGGATGAGAACTGTCGATATTTAAAAAGTTGAAAAATAAGGACCATCCTAATGTTGGCCCTATATAGTCTATACATTTTAGTCATTGTCATTTTCGGTGTCTATTAGATAGGATCGATAAAGGTTTGTAAAATGTTTTTCAAGTACATTTTCATTAGGAACCATCTGTAGCATGATTACTCTGGAATTCGCTAAAAACTACATACAATAATAAATATATCTTCATTTTCTCTTTTGAAACAAGTTATTTCTATTCTGTACTCTTAGTGAATTCCAAAGAAATTATGCTATTGAGTTGTTCTCATGAATATATTTTTGAAAAATGTATACAGGTCTTCGTAGATCTTATCTAGTAGACATACAAATTACAATGAAGAAAAAAGTTTACATAAGTATATATATATATATATATATATAACCGTTAACGCTGTAGTGGCCGCACCCAAACTTGTCATAAAATTATTATTAAAGAAGTAAGGTCGAGTTCGTTAACTACCATAATCGGACCATTATATTTACGAGTTCAACTGAAACTAAATTTAAAAATCGCTCTACCTATCGCAATTTTCGATGTGCACTTGAAACCAAATATAGGCTGTAAATAACCGAGGAAGATTCTTTCCAAAAATTAGCGAAATCCGACCATTAGAAGTGGGAGTTTTACCTAAAACCCAAAATTAAAACTTGACTATAGGAACCGCCATGTTTGGTTAGTCGCAACGTATATTACACAATTTAATCATCATCATCATCATCCTTCATGGATTAGGTTCTTTGCCTGTTCCGATCTCACATCTGTTCAGCCTAGCGCTTTCTTCGTCTTCCCACCGACCTTCGCTTTCCAGGATTATACATCAGGGCCATCATTGGTATCCTATCCTCTGTCATTCGTTGCAGATGTTCTATCCAATTGTTTATGTGTTCTTGTATTTATTGAAGAAGTGGTTGTACTTTAAGTTCCTCTCTAATATTCTCATTTCTAATATGTTCTCTTGTAAAACCTTTCACAGTCCGTATCAATCTCAATTCCGCTGCCTGAATTTTACTTTTTTTATTTTTCCTCCAGGACCCAGGCCTCACTTCCATACATCGGCACTGGTAGTGCCATCGTTGAGTAAAATCTTAGCTGTGTATCCTTTCTTACTTTATTCCTCAGTGTTCGTCTGATTGGTCCACAAATATGTTGAAATTTCTGTATTATATTATTTATATCTTGTTCTTCTTCATAAGTTATATCGCAGCCCAAATACTGGAAGTGTGAAACCTGTTCCAACACTTTATCCTCTGTTACTATTTTTGTTCTTACTGGGTACTTTCCATGGAACGCCATTAATTTAGTTATTTATTTTGAAATTATCATATTACATTTCTTACATTCCGATTGAGGGTCTTTCCACTTTTCAGCGGTTGCCCTTCTACCAGCCGGCTGCTGGCCCTTCACATCCACATGTGTCAATCACAGAGGTAGATGATCAACAGCCAGTGTAGGGGTGACATGTGGTTAGCATGTCGAGTCCCCCAGCCGTTATAGCTGGTTCCTCAACCTGGAGCCGCTACTTATTGTAGCTACCCAATTGCCTCACGATGCTGGGTGGGCACCGGTCCCATACTGGCCGAAATACCATGAGAAAATTTCTTCCCCCATGGAGACTCGAACCAGCGCAAGTCCCGTAGCTCTGCGCCAAGGCTTCCTACCTTAACCGCTCGGCTACGGCGCGGGACACATTTCTTACATATATTATTAAATTGATAGACTGTTTTTCGTAGCCTGACCTCTCTGTCAAAAATTAATACTATATGATCTGCAAAACATAATGCATTCAATGTATTATTTGGTCCAATGTTTAATCCCTTATCAACCAATTGTCAAGAATGTCGTCTATACATATATTAAAAAGTGTTGGGGAATGGCTACGCCCCTTTTTTAAACTTCAGTTAATTTTCCATTTATTTCAATTATTATTTTTGCATCTTCATATAAACTTTGAATAGTTTTTATTGGGTGTGTCGGGGCAAGGGAAAGGTAAATGTAGCACCTTTGTTAGGGGTAGACCCTACACTGGTCCTCGCCAACTCTGGGTTAAGCAAGACATTTATCTCTGATGGAGCTTTAACTAAGACAGTCCCTATGTGGTGAAGAACCACATCCTGCAAGAGGTGGCCCTGCTTTAACTGAATATGGCAGATCTAGACATGGCTGTCGATAGAAAACCCCAACACACTTTACCCCTAGTGTGAGTATTGGTAAAGGTTGTAGGAGAAGGAAAACTCCGAAAATAAACCCGGGAAGAGTACTCTCGTCAGCCGAGGAGAAGGCGGCCTTCTATGGGAAAGGGACCCCAACAGAAAACCTCCGGTCCTCCAACTTGGGGGTTGTGTGGGCAGGAAACCCACCAAGTAAATCGATATTTCTCAAAAGGCTCACACGAGTAAGCCGGATGGAATTACAAGACGACGACTCGGATTACACAATTTATTTAACCATAAATTGGCAATGTATTATATAAGATACATAAGTTTATTTAATTTAATGATTTGACCTTTTGGTCCATATGGTAATGCAGATGATGATGATGAGTAAAGTAATGAAAACATGAAAAGGTATATATTATTTAAATTGGCGTAATATTATAGAAAAGTATGCATAGAGGCAGTAACTTAAGGCACTATTCTTTTTCACTGCGGTCCGACACTTTTAAATAAGCTGGTATTAGAAATTGAGTTTCTCCAATTTAACAAAATAAATATATATTCCGTAAACCAGCAAAATGGGTCCATAAATTTGACTTGCTGAGGAATTCGATTAGTTTACGCAGTTTCTGCGTGACAGGTATTTTTTAATTATCTACATAGGGAGACGTTATACTAATGAAAACAGAGATACAGAGGGGGGGATGGGAGGGAGAGGCAGAGAGAACGATTTTTTTCGTTTTTTCTGCTTTAATAAACAATTGATAAATTAACAGGTGCATTTACATTTTCATTTATTATTCTCTTTTTTACTAATGTACTTAACTTCAAATTCTATTCCAGCTGCATTATTTTGAATAAGGGAATTCGGCTTCCATTTAGATAAATCCGATTTATATGTTTAAATGTGTTTAATCTCTGTTCACTAAATTCATTTTAAGTTGGATTTTCTACCGGTTCATTAAGAATAAAACTGTTTTACGGGTTATTTAATTTTTTCCACATATTTACATAATCTTTCGTCTATATCGTTCCCGGTGTTCTAATAGTCACCAATGTTCCCAGGTTTACTGGTTATTAACTCGGTCGAAGTCTATGGAATTTGTAAGAAGGTAGAAATCATGTGAACGGCCTGCATCGGAAGTAGTAGTAGTAGTAGGACTTTATTAGACAAAAGTAAGATATTTACAATATTATTTACAAATATGGGTCGCACGGGCAGTAAGCCGTACGTGCTGTTGACAGTCCGTTACAATAATGTAATAATTGGTACTAGTGTAAAGAAAAATAAACAAAAACAGCAATAACATTACAATTACATAAAGAAAACACAATAATATTACAATTAAGTAATAACACAATAGCATTATACACTAAAAAAACATTAACATTACAATTACATAAAGAAAACACATTAATATTACAATTAAATAATAACACAACAGCATTATACACTAATTAATTTATATATAATTGTTAATAATTAATGGTATTGCATTTTGATAACATATATTTATTCATGAATGAGTGTTGTCCTTATTTTTCGCGTTTTGTCCAGAAATTTACCGAGGTTTATCCAATTTTCTGGATTTACCAATAACTCGTAGCATGCCAATCTTTCCCGATTTGAATTTAGAAATCTTTCCGGTAATAACTGACGTCTCCAATATTCTAAATCATTACATTTTCCTAATATATGTATCTCATCTTCAAAGTTCCCGCACATTGGACATATTCGCATATCATGATCGTCGCTAATTTTTAGAAATTTCCATGCCCCTAGCCTAAACCAAGCAATCCCTGATCTCTCCTTAAATCCTAGGTTGAGTATATACGATTCTTTTCCCCAGACGTGTTTTAGGTCTCTTTGTAAAAACAGTGAGCGTTTTCCTGTACATTCGGCGAAGGTATCTTGTTGGTTTACATCTAAGTACCTCCTCCTTATTTTTCTCCACATGTTCTTGCGATTTTCAGTCCCTTTTTCCCATATCCAGCCCATCCCAAACTTTTGGAGTTCTCTCCTAACCTCGTCTGCCCAATATTTAACATCTATGTTTTTAATTTGGTGGTCGTAACAAATTGCTCTAAGCATTGTTTGTTCACCTTGGATTACTCGCAACCAGTATTTGAGTACGCGAATTTTACAGTTAATGTCGTCCTGGAATGACCCGAATTCATATAAAATTCCACAGTTAGAAACGGCCTTACTAAGTCCTGTAATATACTTTAGAAAATGCGTATATACCTTATTTATTATTTCCGTTCTTTGGAAACCCCAAATCTCACTACTATAGTGCATTACTGGCCTGACCATCGCTCCATACATTTTTTCTAATGTGCTGACTGGAATATCAGGCACTCGACCCAGAATACCGAGTACACTGTTAAGTTGTCCCCTCCCTTTAAATAATGCTATATCAATGTGTTTTTTCCACTTTCCGTTCATTTTCAACGTCGTACCAAGATATTCAAAATGTTTCACCTTTTGAAGAACTTGATCTCTGTATTTCCATTCCTCTGTTTCTACCATAAACCGTCCCATTTTTAAAGGTCATTGTTTTTGTCTTACTAGCATTTACAGTCAATCCCCAATTCCTACAGTATATTTCCAGTAGGTCAAGACCTCTTTGCAATCCCTTGATTGTCTTGGAACAGATAATTAAATCATCTGCATACAACAGGACTGGGATTCTAACATTTCCTATCTCCGGAGCCTCAATTTCTCCTTCTAGCATTACGTCTACAATATCATCAACGAATAGATTAAATAGCATTGGTGATAAAATGCAACCTTGTCTCACTCCCCGATTGGCTTCACTGCTCTCTGTAATGTGCCCTTGGTCTACTTTTATACAAAATTTAACATATTTATAATTGACATTAAAGCATGTATCATTTTATGAGACAATCCTTTCCGATTTAATTTTTTCCCAAAGTGCGCTTCGGTCCACAGTATCAAATGCCATCTTAAAATCAATGAATGCACAAAATAATTTACCCCCCTTCATTTTCAGATTGTCATCAATAAATGTTCTCAGAACAAATAGGTTGTCCACCGTGGAGTACCCTTCTCTAAAACCTGCCTGATATTTTGAGAGCCTATTGTTCTCTTTAGCCCATTGTCTGATTCGTTCGTAAAGTACTTTACAATTCAATATTTTTCCGAACACTGACAAGAGACAAATTCCCCTATAACTTTCTGGTATCTGTGCCCCACCTTTCCCTTTGTATAGCGGTTGGATGACACCTGTCGCCCAGGCTTCCGGATAATCTCCTCCATTAAAAAGTTTGTTGAACGCAGTTTTCAAAACGTCTAATAATTTATTGGATGATATCATATTTTTCAATAATTCCCCTGGTATTCCATCAATTCCAGGTGCTTTACCATTCTTTAAACATTTAATGGAAGAAACCACTTCATTTTTCGAAATATCCTGATCCAGTAATTGAATATGAATTGGGTCAGGGATCTCAACTATATTTCCTTGATTATATCTTAACCTCTCATTTCCCAGCACCCTATCAAAGTAACTTCTCCATTCCCCGGGCGTTATTCTTGTCCGATTTATGGACTTTACTTTGAGTTCCCTTATCGCTTTCCATATGTCCGCAATGTTCCCACTTTCAGTTGCGACTCTCATTTCTTCGGATTTCATGTTTTGCCATGCTAGTTTTGTTTCTGCCAATAAGTCTTTATATTCCTTTCTCTCTTGCGCATAATTTTTTCTGCTTTCATCTGTGCTTTCTTTTCTAAACTTTAAAAGACTACTTTCGACAAATTTCTTCTTCTTTCTACATGCATTATTGTACCACCCTTTGTCCTTCTGGTTCATTGCGTATTTAACCTTGAATTTTCCCCCTGCTTTTTGAAAACATTCTGTCAAAGTTTTAATAATTTCCTCCCCGCTAAGATCATTTAATTGCAGATCCTGTATTAGCGTTTCCAAACTCCTGTTAAATTCTTCTCTCAGATCCTCGATCCACCTGAAACGGATAATTGGCCGCAATATTGTTGCCACCTCATCATTAACTGTCTCACTAATACCTTTCATATTTAAAATAAGTTTGTTTGGGAAGTGGTGTGATTCGATTCTGGAAACTATACAGAAATTACTTAGGACTGGAATCATGTCTTGTGTGCATATTGAATAATCGATTACGCTACTTCCATTTTTATTAATAAATGTCAGTTCTCCATTTTTATCTTCCCCATATTTCCCATTCAGAATTTCAAGTTCAAATGCATCGCAAAAAGCTAACAATTGGTTTCCTTCTGAATTTAAAATCTTATCTTTGCTTCTCCTACCCTCACCTCGTGTTTAATTATCATCCGATTTTATAGTGATATTTTCCTCCCCAATCCTACAGTTAAAGTCCCCTAAAATTATTATTCCCGCTTCCGGAAACCTATCTTTTATTTCTGCCAACGAGTCAGACAATTCAACGAAAAAATTTGGATTGGCATACGTGGAATTTAGTGGTTGGCGATAAATAGACAACAGACACATTTCTGCTCTTTCTGTATGGTAATATATACAAATTGCCTCTTTTAAAGTAATATTTACCTTTTTTAATATATGGGTCTAAGTTAGCTTTATATAAAATGGCAACACCGCCTGGATATCTACCTCTCATTCCTCTCTTTTGATTACCCTTAAAATAACCTTTCATATTACATAGATTTACGCATTCATTAGCTTTTAACCATGTTTCTCCTAGAGCTAATATATCAAAAGTCTCAATAAACTCTACACATCTGTCCATTGAAAGTTTTTGCTTTAACCCTTCGATATTCCATGAACCGACTGTCAACAAACCCTATTGTGTTCCC
The DNA here is from genome assembly GCA_030220185.1 of Diploptera punctata. Taxonomy (NCBI): domain Eukaryota; kingdom Metazoa; phylum Arthropoda; class Insecta; order Blattodea; family Blaberidae; genus Diploptera; species Diploptera punctata. The sequence continues at coordinate 724,713 of JASPKZ010007697.1, read as the reverse complement.
TTGTCATTAGTCTTACCTGTATTTTTCGAACTTCCCCCTCTCAATAGTTCCTTTTCTGCGGGTAGATTCAGAAGTCTTAGTGATTTTCTTGTTGGAGTTCTTGTGTCCGGCGGTCGTTCACCTCTTAGAGGTGGGGTATGCCGTTTTTTGCTGTATGTTTATTGGATTCCTGGGAGTTATTAAGGTAGTGGTCCCTCTCTCTTTCTCTCGTGTAGAATTTTCTCCCTCCTCTGCTGTAAGGAGACCACCTGCTGTTGAAGCGTCCCCTGTATGTTTTGGGGACTCGCTGTCAATGACCTCTTCAAATTCATTTTCAGAGTTGTCCATATTTTGTAGTTGTTCCCTGCTCCAGATTCGTCCATTTATAATCAATTTATTAAATAGCAGGATTGCATGGCAGCCCTGCCTCCTCGTCTCGAGCATGTGTCGCTTAAGATAGTCCCTTTCGCGACGCACCTTCTCACTAAAATCTTCGGCAATATTGATACCGGTCCCTTTAAGATATTTACTGTCTCTAAGGATCCAACATTTTATTTTTGTAGTGTGGTAATTTGCATACGATCGGTCACTTTCCACATATTCCAACGACCTACTCTGTGCGCTCTTTCAAAATCACTGTCCACCAAATCAATCCCGATTTGCGCCACTACTCTTTTAACTACATGTTCAGTTTCTCCCAGCTTTCCCTGTCTTCTTCATGCACACCATATATCACAATATTATTATGGCGACTCTGGTTTTCGAGATAGTCTAATTTAGATTCCAGCCATTTCAATCTGTCCTCCATCCGATGCATGTTCGTCTCAATATCACGAATTTTTTCACCCACGTTGCACTTTTCAAACCCCTCTTTCACTTCAGTTGACAATGTTTCAATCAGCTTTCTATCTTCTTCCATAATGCTTTGTCCCCTGCACACTTCAACCACTCTAACAAAAACACGTCCGCTCTTCTCGACGGCTAGCAAACCAATTTCCGCATCGGAAGTAATGTATAGCTGTGGACCACAATGAAATTCCTGTATATAAGTTCTATATGTAAATAACGATTTTTTATAATAGGAACTGTTTATGAATTTACTAGAGTATTTTAATACTTAATGATAAATAAATAAATAAATACACATATATATTTGTTTTTTTTGTAAAAAATAGTAATATTTGTGTTCCGTTGTCGAGATATTATTACTTCATTTTTTATATTAAAAACTGGTTATTGCAGTAGCCATATTTAATGTATTATTCAGAGAGTGTTGTTGAAATATCGGGATAACGTCGTTAATTTTTACGCATCATTTTACTATAGGCCTATAATTGAAATAGATTTTGGTTTTGCTGTAATTTTTTGAAAATAATAATTTACAGGAAATTATTATTCTGTGTATCATAGCACAGCATCGGCTAAAATCCGAAATACGACAAAATTATTTTTATCAATTAAAATGGTGAATCTTATTCTCTTCTTCGTAGTTTGACCTCTCACGTTATAGGTACTTTTACACGTCTCGCGCCTCTCGGGACTTACAGTGGTACAACATGTCGGTAGAAGGATTTTAACTATGAATCATTTTATGACCACATAAGAACATGGAAGGATTCACCGAATGAGAGATCAGCTCAATCCAGAGCCTCCTCCGAAACAACACAACATTAAGACGAAACACACCAGTTCGCATACAGATTCCTAATAAACATGACGAATGTGATAATGATGATTACGATGTCCAAATGATATTCAGAGACTGCTTGGGTCTTAAGATGTCCTGATATCTGTCTTGCAGGTGAGGAAAAGCCCCATCACCCATCACTCGGGAAACTTGTCGCGACGGGGGATCGAAAACGGGGATGTTGCGTACAAGTAACGACGTAAATCCGAGATTTCAACCGTGGACCAAAGGTCAATCATCTGCACACAACACTAATTTTGGATGTATGTTGAACGGAAAGTTATTGGTGATGATTAATGTGTTCTATACTGCGTTTCTTTGGAGCTTAAAATTATAAATTTATTGATCATGAACTCACTTATATTTCTGGGAAAAGCCACGAAAGTCCCAGAGACGCCACTAGTAGGTTTGTTCAATCTTATATCGTCGCTTTACAGCTAGAAAGTCGATTATGCGTTTAAACATTTTACATGAATCATATTTTAAAATTGAAATAACTACGATAAATCCCATTTTTATCCAATGGAACTTAAATTTCTAACAGCTCCTAGTTAATTGGGTAAAATTGTATTATTATTCTCACTGAAGTCATAGATGTATTCTCTTAAAAATAAATGAAAAGCCGTTTTATCGCACTAACAATGTTTAACTTTGTGGATATACGACCCTACTAGTAAAATTCTTATCAAACAAATATTATTTTAGTGCACGAAAGTTCATTGTTATCAAAAAATAAGTTTTCTCTGCTACAAATCAATAGGAATATAGAGCAATTCCATATTTTTTTTAGAGGAATTAAACCCAATGGGTACAACTTAGACATTACACACACCCAGTCCCAAGGTTGAGATAGCAATTCCATATGTGACTGACTGACATTTACAATACACTTTGCAGCAAAATTGTTGTATAAATATTACAATTTATTCAAATTAGGGGTGTTATCTACGTGATATGATAGCCAACGAGCACACTCTATTGAGTAACACTAAGAAATTGAGACTGAAAGTGAACATAAATAAAACTAAGTATAGGCCTATGTTCACACATAGAAATACATTATATAATAGAAATGGAAAATTTATGGCAAATGAGGGAAATTTTGAAGACGTGGCTGAATTCAAAACCTAGGAACTACAATTAGAAATAGAAATGAGATCCACTAAGAAATTATCCATAGTTTGAATTGTGGAAATGCATTGTTTTATGCATTAAAGGAACTGTTGTCGAAAATTTATTTAAAAAAAGTTACATTGAAAACCCACATATTTGCATGGAAAAGGACTCGGTTCACAGTTGTTGGTTAGTAGTTCCTCGTACCTTGAATAAGATCTCAATATTAATATAATCCATGGCAAAATTCCGTTGATGTGATAATCAGTTATTATAAAATTATAAAATGATAACTTATTTAAGTCTCCGCAACTGTTATAATATATAAACAGTGTAGGCCTTTCGGGACCAGTCCTATCTTCTACTGAGTATGGGACTGGTCCCGAAAGACCTACATTGTTTTATTAATTTTAACAGTTGAGGAGATTGAAATGAGGAACAAATTTATAATTTTATGTTATAATTGTACGAGAATATTACATGAATCAGATGGCATTGCTTGATCTACTGTTTGTCTTCCGTATGTATCAAATTTATATTGAATCAATATCAGAATAATTGTTGAGTATCTCCAAGATTGCAGCCGAAAATTCCATTAAATTGTGATCAATTCTTGTAATCCCACTATAGATGGTTTATTGACAAAAAAGTCTTGACATGTTTACGATATTAGTTTCCCATGTACCTTACCGGACTTTCAACCTAACTGGTCTTTGAATTGTGATTGAATTATTTACTTCTTTGTCTCTTTATTCAACCTATTAGATTATTTATGTTTTCCATGATTCGAAATCTAAGTTAGAACTTAGCTATAAAATACCACTCCATAAACCAGATTCATGCATGCAATTGAAACAAACCGAACTACAGAGTATTTTCATTGCATTGCTTTTTGTGGATTTTTGAAATGCCATTTATTTGGGAGAAAGTCGCACCACAAACCACACAGTTGCTTAAACAGGTGTATTGGTTACATTTTAGGGAACTTCACCTAAAATCATGATTAAATATAATTGAAGGTGAACTTTTACCACGCCAAATCTTCCACTTAATTAGACCAGTAATGTAGTTCATCCAGTTATTTGAATTGTTCGACAATACTAGATTGTGACGTAATGTTGGACTAGCATTCGGATTTCGCGGGGCGGTGATGAGATTTGGATTCTCGCCTTTTATGGTAGAGATGGTTTCGTGATCTGTCGATTAACTCAACTTCCATCTATTGTTTAATACTTCTTAATAATTGATGATATTTTTTCCCCTTGTTGATTTAAACTCTGTTCGTCTACAAGTACTTTGTCGTCCATTCTCTAAATCTCACTTTTCAGGTTTTGTGTTATCGTTCTATATTTTGCTTAAATATCTTCAACTGAATGTTTAATTTCTTGGTTTTCTTTTGATAATTCTTGCCTTGTCTCTTCATAAGTCATCATCATCATCTGCCTTTCAAGTATTAGGCCCAGTGGCCCGTTACGGCTCTTCATAAGTTCATTTTATTATTTGATTTCTTATTTTATTTCATTGATTTCTTTGATTTGTTGCAGTAATTCTTGTTTAATTTCGTCGTTAGATGTATAAATCTGTTTCATTTTTTTCTTTTAATTCCTGGTTCTGTTTCGATAATTCTTTAATAATAAAAATCTTGTTTTTGTTCCATTCTTGCTTGTATGACATTGAATGTGTCTGTTGTTCTTCCATATCAGATTCGCTGGTAGAGGCTCTCGTTGTTTTCTTCATTCCTACCACTTGTTTGAAAAAAAAGTATTGGTTTTTGAACGGATCGAATTCTTTAATTTTAACCTCACCAATATTTATACAATATTTAAAATAATTACTCGTTCTGCTCTGAATCTCATGTAAATACAATTATTCTCAATGTCTCTTCTACACACTTAATATTGTCTTCACTTAAACATTTACTTGTAGTTGCTTTTCAGGCCTCTATCACTTCGCCACAACTTGGACAGGTCTTGCTCTCATAATTAATTCGCGATTGATTTATATGCTGGAGAAGAACAATCTGGATGCACTAGTTTGGACCTATCTCGAATCGGAAACCCGAGATGCCAATTCGTTCAGAATCGATGTGTAGATGCATGTGGAAATATCTCAACGGGCCTCTCTGACTCGTGAGTCATCAGCTCACAAATCTCCTTCTGCCATAAAGGCGACACGTAATTCCCGCCGCCGCGTCGCCCGCAAAATTCAAAACTCAACACAATATCCTCTTATCATGGATCTTAGCTCCTATACATTTTACAGCATTACTCCCTTGTCCTTCAAAGAACTGACACTTTGGCCCTTATTATAGCATTAAGTGCATTGACCAAAAGTGCTTTCACTATTTAGCTCATAGGCACCTTAATTATATTATATTTATGAGAGTTGTATGTTTTTAAACTACTTCCTCAATGATGAAAATTAAACATTAAAATGTACCTGTTGGTAGGTGCCGTCGTCCTCAACATTGTTAAAATATTGTGTATAAAATTAACCTGCAGAAGATGGAAGATAACTTCCGAAAGCGCTCCAGTTAATTTTATATACAATATTTTAACAAAGTTGAGGATGACGGCACCTACCAACACGTACATTTTAATGTTTAACTTTCTTCATATGACTTCACCTCAACGGAATTTGATATGAATTTTACTAGTATTGATACTTTCTCAATGTAACATCTGCTAATTATAAATACGATTTAATTAACAAAAACGTATATAGTCCGTAAAATAGCAAACTCAAACCTTAATTAGATTTTCTGAATAATTCATTCAGTTCAAGCGGTTCCTGTGTGTATAATTTTCTTAAAATATAATGAACGGCACTCTTTCAAAGCACTAATATGGTACCTGCTATGTGATATTACACAGTATGTTGATAAGCACATTACAACTTTCCATTTAAAATGATAATGTAATAATCCTGCACTCTACTTCATTTAATAATTATTATTTGTATTATTTTGGTTTTAATATTTTTGAAAAAATACTGAGGACTCGTTTCCAACACAGAGTGTAGTACTCCGCTAACTGGTTTAATTTAGTTAACAGGCATTGTTTGCTAATACAATTGCCCTTGACAGCACATTACTGTAATTGTTTTAGAGTTCAGATTAATACACAGCAGGGTACATGGCGAACCTCACCGCTATCAAAACATTATTTGAGATTCATTTAAAATAGATTTATGATGATTATTTCGCTTCAAAGCAATGTAAATATATAAAGTAAAATTTTGTTTTAAAAAATACAATTCTTTATCATCGTCATTATCAGCAGCATCAAGGTATGGACCTGTTAACTCGTTCCCCTCCCCATTATAACTTGCATCATGTGCTCCTTACTGCGACTTCTTGGTCTCCCTTTATACATTTTACTCTGAGATACGTAGTAGGGCCTACAACATTTTTTAAATGCAGTTTTCATCCGTTCTTTGAAAATTTCATTCTTTAAATTATTTTATTTATGTTATACAGGACATACAGAAATTACATTTACAAAATTCTAGAGCTTGGAAAGTGGATATAATATATAACGATTTTTGAATGAGAACATTTGACCAGAAACATACTCTATTCGCGCTGCAGGTACGAAATTTTGTATTTTGCGTTTAAATTTTCTGCCTCTGGTGTGGATAATTCTATAGTAATTTAATAGTTTAAGACTGTTATTTGCATTTACACTGATTTCGTGACAATATATAATGTCAAGGGAAAAATAAAGAAGCTTGACAATGTCACTGTAAGGGTAAGTAGAAGCGAATGTATCAACACATGATTGGCAAGTACTATGTACACTTAGCGACAAAAAGATTGGGCCGACTCTTGATCTCGAATATTTCAAGTTCTAACGCGCTATTCACACGAGTAAACTAATTGCACAGTAGAGCTACAATACGTTTTCCTTCTTCCTTTGAAGAGCAAGTTTTCTAAATACCACTAGGCAGAGAAAACTTAGCTCAGTGTTTAGTGGCTTGATGCGTATCCAAGAAATCACAGGTTCGATTCCTGGTGAGGTTGTTTTTCTAATTGTTAAAATGCTTTACATATTATTCTGCAAGTCTATTCTTAAAGAAAAAAACATACTAACTATTTGGAAGTATTACTATTTTTATTATTAATATTATTTATTTATTTATTTATGTATAAACAGGTTTACAGTGTAATAAAACATATTTCTATGTCCAAAGCTTTTTAAATGTTTACCTTCTTTCTCAATTCTTCTCTATCTTCACATTCCAATTATTTTAGACCTAGTTTCGTCATACCTCTTCTTACATCATCCATCCATTTATATCTACGTCGACCTATCTTTACTTTTCCAGGTGGAATCCACCCAAAGCTTGTCTGGGTAATCTTTACTCTGGCATCCTAGGTATAAGACCATACCATCTAGTTGTCCGTATCTCACAAAATCTAATATTAACGTTTGGACTTTCATTTGTTGTGTGATTATTGTATTTATGATTTTTTTTCAATTTGGAATGTCTAGTTGAGCGTCTGAAAAAATCCATTTCACTAGACATAAGTTTTAAACTAAACTTTTTATTCAACTGCCAAGTTTCTGCACCGTATGTTAGCGTGCTTAGAATTATGGATTTATAAACTTCTAATTTGGTACCTATTCTTATGTTCTTATCCCACAAAACTCCGTTTAGCATTGTTATTACCGATCTGCCTTTTTGAATTCTATATTTTATGTCACTTTCTTGGGTACATTTTGAGTTAATTTTGATCCTCAGGTAATTACATTCTTCACATAATTTGATACATACCACTATTATTATTATTATTATTATTATTATTATTATTATTATTATTATTATTATTATTATTAATAATATAGATGATGGATAACAAAAATAATAATAATTATTATTATTTTTATTATTGTCCATCATTTATGGGCTTTAATTATTATGCTGGACTTGACATATATAAACTAAATATTTTAATTGAAAGCTGAAACATTTTCCTCCCTCATACGTAATAAATGAAAACATAAATAATCTAATAGGTTGAATAAAGAGACAAAGAAGTAAATAATTCAATCACAATTCAAAGACCAGTTAGGTTGAAAGTCCGGTAAGGTACATGGGAAACTAATATCGTAAACATGTCAAGACTTTTTTGTCAATAAACCATCTATAGTGGGATTACAAGAATTGATCACAATTTAATGGAATTTTCGGCTGCAATCTTGGAGATACTCAATATAAATTTGATACATACGGAAGACAAACAGTAGATCAAGCAATGCCATCTGATTCATGTAATATTCTCGTACAATTATAACATAGAATTATAAATTTGTTCCTCATTTCAATCTAGTGCAACGTCTGGAGCCGAATGACATGCCGAAACGAGTGGAATTCGCCAATACGATGCTGGACCGTCTCGGCGCTGATCCTGACTTCATGACCAAGATTTTCTTCTCGGACGAAGCCACTTTCCATTTGTCAGGCAAGGTAAACCGGCATAATGTGCGGATCTGGGGATCGGAGAATCCTCACGCTATTCAAGAGCATGTTCGTGATAGTCCGAAGATGAATGTTTGGTGCAGTTTGTCACATAATAAGGTCATTGGACCGTTTTTCTTCGCCGAGAAAACTGTTCCTGGTACCACATATCTTGACATGCTGGAGCAGTTCTTCTTTCCACAAATTGAACAACTGCAGCCTAACATCGTTTTCCAGCAAGATGGTGCTCCTCCCCACTGGTCCAATGAAGTTCGTACGACTTTGGACAACATTTTCCCTGGCCGTTGGATTGGTAGGGGAGGACCAATCGCGTGGCCCCCGAGATCTCCCGATTTAACACCACTGGATTTCTTTCTCTGGGGCTATGTCAAAGATAAAGTTTACACCACCCCAGTCAAAGACCTTCGTGATCTTCGTGAGCGCATCATAGAGGCTATTGAGAACATTCCAGAAGACATACTCCAACGTACTTGGCAAGAAATTGTTCATCGCTTTGATATCGTCACAGTGACTGCTGGGGCTCATATAGAGATGTGGTGATCTGGATATCAAAACTTGGTGAGTTTTTCTGTAATATGAACGTTGTTTTAAGTTTCTATCTTCAACCGTTTGCCAGTAACAAGCAATTGAAATTAGGTCCATTCGAGCGGTCCACCCTGTATATTTATTACATACATTTATAGCATTATTATTAAACGTAGTACTGCACACACAATTAAATTTATACCGGTAGTTAAATAGTGTTACAGAGTTTACGAAGGCAGGAATATTACTTAAGATAGTGTAAAATGGACGTACATTACGCGGCAGGAATTAAATGTTGTAGGATGTATTTTACGAAAATACAAATTAATAAAAAAATTGTGGGAGGATTCGAACCCTGACTTTCACCATACATTTCATCTTGTTGTAAGTAGTTTAACGATCTATGCTACTCGAACGTTAGATGCCTAGTTTCCTTGTTTACTTTTACACTATGAACGAGAGTTGGACTTTATTTAAAATGTCGCAATTTGAGTAATATAACATTTGTCGAACCTTCGTAAATATCTAGAAACATATCTCCTTCACTGTTCGATAACTATTTAAGACTATTAAAACCAAATACAGCGTATTTAAAACATTTAACAATGCTATTTAACATTTTCCAATAATGTTATTTTAACACAGGTCTAGAATGGTGTAGTGAGCTGCACACTCCTACGGAGAAGGAGAGGCCCATGGTTCGATTCCTGGTTCAGACATTAATTTTTCTTTTCACAATATTATTATAATATTTTAACATTGCGTTACCTCGTGAACCACAGCTATATTTTTTCGAGCATGCGGAGTGGGCCATAATAGGAACTCTGCTTTTTGAAGCGGCTCATTCTTTTTGTCGCTAAGTTTACGTAACGAAATTGGAGGTCGGCACATAAAACCGTAATTGTAGTGGATAAGCATTAACTACAATGTTACGTATAGTAAAAAAGTTTGGTTAGTTTGCGTATGTACTATTATTCTTACAGTGAAATTTTGAAGTTTATTTATTTCCTTTAACATTAAACATTGTCACGAAATCATCGAATGTTTGGTTGTGTAAATGTTATTAACTGCTACACAAATAATTAAATTGATATCAATTTATCCTCGACTAACACGGGAGAGTTAAGTCCTAAATTATACATTGTTGTGCCTGCAACACTACAATAGTACGTTTCACGAACAAAAACTACTAAATACGTTACCGGCACAATCCTCTCTACAAGCCGTAGAAGATTGTAACAGGAATTTCGAAAAACCTGTATATTTAAATTACTCATTCCTTTGTTTTCGCTTCTTTTATAATGTTTTTAAGTGTGTCCAGCTACAGTACTCAGGTAACGCATTTCTGAAGTTTCAATTTTTTTATCAGGTTTGTTTAACTAACTAACTACTGGCACTATCAAACCTGCAAGTTCATGGCCGCGCGGACATAATCTCTCCATCCCATCTCTGTCCTGAGCTAATGTTTTCCAATCATCCCCTGTGTAATCCACTTCACTCAAATCATTCTCAATGTTATTACCACACATCATTCTTGGTGTACCGGCCGTTTTGCCTCTGGATTTGCTACAGGAAGGTTCCATGACCATATTTCGTTCCCAATTCGTACCACATGCTCTGACCATCGCATTTTAAGAGACTTAATTGTTCTTGTTATATCTGGTTTCCTATAAAGATTATGTTGCTCACTGTTATTCCATTCGCCTGTCTGTTAATCTCTCGTTTGTCTAAACATTTTCCTTTGACCTTTATTTTCAAATACTCTTAATATTTTCACTTTACTTAAAGTAACAGTCCACTTTTTGCATTCATATAAATGGGTTTTCAATGTAACGTTTTCTTTAAATAAATTGGGCAACAGTTCCTTTAATGCATAAAACAATGCATTTCCACAATTCAACCTATGAATAATTTCTTAGTGGATCTCATTTCTATTTGTAATTGTAGTTCCTAGGTTTTGAATTCAGCCACTTCTTTAAAATTTCCCTCATTTGCCATATTTCCATTTCTATCATATAATGCATTTCTATGTGTGAACATATACTTAGTTTTATTTATGTTTACTTCAAGTCCCAATTTCTTAGTGTTACTCAATAGAGTGTGCTCGTTGGCTCTTAGTATCTCCTAGCTATTGCCTAATAATGCTACATCATCAGCATACACTCAGCTTATTAATGACATTGAGTTTTCGGTCTTCATCTTCTAAAGATTTGCTCGCAATATAGAATAGCAGAGTAGATAGTGAATTTCCTTGCTTTATCTCAACGTAAATTTCCAAAGTATCAGAAAACTGTTTCTCCACACACCCTACTCTACCTACACTTTTTAGGAATTGGGAACTCGAACTGGATACTATATAACTTCTAACTTCTCCCTCTTAATTTAATCGTATGCCTTTCTGAAGTCTATATATAGTTGATGCACAGTGCCATCACATTCCCATTTCCTTTCTATACTCTGTATAATACTTAGAATCCGATCTGTTGTATACCCATTTCTTCTCAATCTACATTGATGATATCCTATTACGTCAACAATATGGGGAGTATGTGTGGATACAATACTAATATAACTTATTTGTTAGAATTTTGAACGAAGTTTAAAGTTGAGATGCCCCATATAGTTGTTGAAATCAGTTTTATCTTATTTCTTATAGATTGGTATCATAACCTGTTCTTTCCATTCAGTTGGAAGAGTTATTATTTCCGAAATCATATCAAGGAATCGACGTACCTTGTCTATAAAATTTCCTTCCCCTGATTTTCCAGTTCCAATGGGATTCCAAATGTACTATGTTTTATACGTTTTTAATTTTTCTTACGTCATTTCAACCTCTAATGCATTTGATTCTGTGACTAACATCTCTGACTCTGTAAATAATCCTCTTAAATCTCCTGTTCTGCATGCAGGTGCAATAGCTGATTAATATAATTTTTTCCACCTACTTGATATACACTGTCAATTGCAATAATATCCACACTTTATTTCTTAAATATATTTGTTCAAGCCTGTAAACATTTCCTCTCTCTCTCTCTTCTCTCTCTCTCTCTCTCTCTCTCTCTCTCTCTCTCTCCTAATTCCCTTATATAATTCTCTATTGATCCTATTTTCTGTATTCATTTCAATACTCTAATTAATCTTCTCTCTCAAATATTCCCTCTTTTTTCTCTTTAATTACATAGTGATTTCCCGTCTACTACTACCCAATTTTGCAAAATGTACTTACTTTGGCTCGTGTAACCAATTAATTTTTGCTAGTTTTGTCAGCACATTCATCAACAAACCATTTCTTCTTTTCCCTCTTTTTAAATATCCTATGCTTTCTGATGCTGACAATTTAATACTAAATATTATAGCTTCCCATGCTTTATTTATATTAGTTTCTTCTTCGGTTGTCACATTATCATTTCAAGATTCCAGTATTTTCACAATATTAACAATTTGCATCTGATATTATTTGTCGCATTTCATTATTTCATAGGTTTTTAATATTATTTTTCTTCAAAATTATCTTTAGCGTTTGTTCCTCTCATAAGCGATAACCGTCCTCTGGTTTTCACCCTGAGTAGATAATGATCCAAATTAACATATATCCATCTAACTGATTTAACATCGGCGATTCTACTCTGCCAGCGTTTGTCCATTATCTATCTGGTTTCTTGTTTCACCATCTGAATATATCCAGTTGTATTTATAAATATCCTTATGATGGAATGTTTTGCTCCACTTTTGAATTAAAATACCCTATGCTATTTTCATATGCTATCGTCAAAGTCTATCAAATATGCATTCAAATTCTTCGTAGAACTTATCTATTATCTTCGGACCATGTACATTTACGATTACAAAATCATATATTGTTTACCATATAGAATTATGTATGGTATCTATCACTGACTAAAATAATAATATCGGATAGCGGGAGGATTCTCCTTCTGGCTAAAAAAAAAAAATCCAAATTCAGGTCTCGCTGTACCCTCGTAGTATAAAGCAAAGTATCCTGGTTACCTAACTTCCTATAAAGCGACTATATCTAAGGGTAATTTATCTAGTTTCTGCGTTATTATTTCTTGTTTCCACTACTATATAATGTCCTAACATTACATGAACCTAGGAACATATCCCTATGTTTGAGCCTTTGGCATGGATTTCCTAAAGTACTTCGTGCCCGGAGAACTGAATAGGGACTATTTTATCACCGGAAAAAAATTGCTCTAGGGGATCCCATATCCGCGTTTTTTGACGGTTGTAATTTTGCTGTGAAAGATCTTTACTCTTTCAACCAAGGTACTTTTTTTCGTCTGGCTTATCACCTTCGAACTGTTCGGCATGAGTAACTCTTTCGGCAGCAATGCTACCGCCGGAATAGATTTTGGAGTCATTTAAGCAGGCAAGATACTCCATCACGGCAAGGTAGAGTTACAGATACCATGGAGGAATCAAATTTTGTTAATGGGAATAATTCAGTTTGAAAAAAGAGTAATACATGTATTTGATATTTCTAGCCAGGACACCGTGTATGTCTGTAAGTCTTGATTCCAAAATTAATTCCTTTACTGTTTAAGTTACTCTATACAGTTTGACGTTGAGAGTATATACTAATTCATGTTAAAAGCTGTCATGTAGTTTCTTTTTTAAACCTAATGTTTTCTGTGATCTGAAACGAAATTTCGTTCCCATATTTACTTTGATATTTTTAAAAATAGCCAAATTTGCTACTGAACAAATAATTCCATGGAATTAGGCCTACACATCATGAATTCCGCGTTCTGATTCTCTCCCAGTTCCAAAACCACCAACGGAAGAAACAGACGATGGTAGCGATAAACAAACAGATCACGAAGATCATGAAGATCTTGATTGCTCGCCATCTGCAGGACGGCTATAACCACAGCTATTGTCGCAGGCAGAATTGAACGATCTTACAAGAGATCTAAATAATTCAAAGAGTCAAGCAGAATTACTTGGCTGTCGTTTTCAAGAAAGAACCTGTTACAACCAAACACTAGTTTTACATTTCGTAAACGACAGCTTGATTTTTCAACTTTTTTTCTCAACGAAAGAGTTTGGTATACTGTAATGACATAAATGGGCTGCTTACACAATTTGGGATGATTCTTAATCCGGAAGAATGACGCATATTTATAGATTCCTCATAGAGTAGTCTCGAAATTGTTCTCTTACATAACGGCCCATTTGCGTTCAATTAAAGAAAACCTACTAAAATATGAGGCCACTCCTTAAGAATACTAGCTATTGGAATCAAGAATGGAAAATCTATGGTGATTTCAAAGTTCTGGAGCTTCTTCTGGGAATGCAGACTGTTTACACAAAATATTGCCGTTCGTTGTGTTACTGGGTTAGTACGGAAAAAAAGGAACATTATGACCTTTAGAAAAGAGTACTCCTTGAACACCTTGTTGACAAATATTAGTGTGCTGTTACCACCATGCCTCTGAGATTGGGCTTAATGAGGAATTTTGTGAAAGTAATGGACAAAGATGCAGTAGGTTTTTAATTTTTACTATCTACATTTTCTGTGATTAGTACGGCAAAAATTAAATAAGGAATTTTCATTGGGCTTCAGATCCGTGACTTGATGAAACCTTTGAACAGTTGCTGACAGATTCTGAGAAGGCAGTTTGGCTTGCATTGAAAGATGTATGTGACAATTTCTTGGGAAACGTAATGTCTGAGAATTACAGGGAACTGACGGAACACATGCTGGACTTTTACAAGGCTATGGGGTACAACATGTATGTGAAATTACATTTCCTTCATTCCCGTTTAGATTTCTTCCCACCTATTATTTCAGGTGTGGGTGACGAAACATGATGAGCGATTTCCCCAAGATATCGCTGCCTTGGAAAGACGACATAAAGGAAGATGGTCAACAAATCTGTCGGTGGATTACTGCTGGACACTCATGCAAGAAGTTTGACATCCACCCAAAAACGAAAAGTTTCCAGGAAAAGTTTATAATTTGTTAGTATATTATAATACAAACAATTAATTTTGTTACATGATCTGTATATTAATCAAAAACTACAGATTCCTTCTGTATATTGTTACTAACATCGTTTCCAAGATTCGCGTCGGAAGTGTTATAGAAGAAGCGTGGTGTAATCTTGTTCCAGAAAAATTGGTACGTGCTGGAACATTTCTGTTTTAATTTTTTCAATCAGTATGTGATTTAGTAAAGAACACATACTTTAATCTCACGGAAATTGTTTTACTTTGTCATTTTTGATCAGTTACATCTATCATTGTTCTTCTTGTATTATCTCTCTTGGGGATTATATTCTAGAATTTATTATTTTCCTGTTGTGTAAGTGTTCATCTGTTAAATATTGAACAACCGTTTTTGTTTATTTCTTCTTTTAAGTTACTGGTTCACTTTTATTTAATTATTTAGGTGTATAATGAGCACCAAAAAGAGGAATATTTCAGTAATTTAGGAACACAGAACAGAACGAAATTAATACCATCTTTGCTATCGGGAGCCTCGATAGTGAAGACGATACTGCACTAACGCATATAGTTAAACGTCCCGGGTTTAAGTATCGGTTCAGGCGCTAATTTTTTCATGTCATATATCTATATATAAATATATATATGGTATGATAAGAAAAATAAATGCCTGGACGGGATTCGAACCCGGATCTCTGAGTCTGTACCTCAGCGTGATATCCATTACACTACCAGGCGAATCCAATTCAAACACTTATTTTTCTTATATATGTATTATATTCTCCATTATTACTAGATGTCGCGAGAACTCGGTCTTCACTGCCGTCTAGTAGCTGACTATAACAAGTAAGCAAATTAAAGAGAATATTTTTACCTTATAGCAGTGACGCTTTATATATAATAGTGTGTATGTGTGTGTGTGTGTGTGGCCTGTCATCGCTCTAGCGCCGCATTTTGTTTAATTCTACTCGCTATACAGCAAAGAAATAAGAAAAGTAGAGTCCAGTTCATTAATCAGCCTAGTTGTACCATTAGGATTGGAAGTTAATCAGAAACGAAAATTTAAAAATCGTTCTAGCGTTCGCGATGTTTAATTTTTTCGCAACTTAAATAGGTACAGATTATTGAAATAAAACGAAAAAAGCATTCACCGAAAACAAGAGAAATTTTATCAGTTGAACAGGGGGTTTATTTAAGAGCTAAAATTTAAAAGCCAGATCTGATTTGTCGTAACGGAATTTTATACCTGAGATTTAATATTTAAAAAAATTGTTCAGTACATCATAAATCCATAGCATGGTAGGCCGAACTGTTCATCGTTCTAAATTCCTGACATAGCAGCGTTTCAAATACGGTCCGGTAATACTAAAATGTTCAGTACTGACGTATCCAGCCCTGGAAGCATAAATTATTCAATACATCGATCACTAGTACACATCCGGTGTGATAGTACTAAAATATTCAATAATTCCATTTCTTACAGAAAATCCTATTCCTTAGGAATAACCAAGTTAAGTGCTCAAATCTTGCAAGATATAAACTCACAAATTATAAAAATTTTCGAATTAATCCTTTGCGTCAATAGAAGCACACACAATATCTATAGATAATTGATTTCTTATTTCATATCTTGCCATTTTAAATATTCTTGCATGACATAAGTAATTATAATTTAAACATGAAGATAAAATGAACTTAATCTTCAATTCTATTTGGTCTTTTTTAGTTTCTGCAAATCAGTTGGGTTTTGTTTTGCAGTTACGGAAGAAATCAAAGATTTGTTTGGTTAAGCTGTTGAATTTCATTCTGAGAATAATGAAAATTAAGACGATTATTATCTTCTTTGATTGTAATTACAATAAAACATTTTATCATGCGTCACCTCACACAACAAAATTTGTACCGTATGATTTCGTAAACACTAAATTAAATTTTAAATTGAAATTACACAATTATACATGATTGCATACCTTTTACGTTTGTCTTAATTAATTGAGAATTAATCACTTGTTTAACTCCTAATATATATTTGATGTACTATCTTCATATAAGTAAAGTGATCCCACAACAGACCCGGAGGTCCTTGGGGTAGTAGGAGGTTAAGGCTCCCACTTTTTCTAGACAATCGGCACTTTATGTCAGCCGGGTTGTCAGCCCTGCGTGACGGCCGCCTTTACCCCAGAACAAGCGTCTGGTACTCGTTTCCGTTAGAGGCTGAGTCGAACCCAGGGCCATAGTGCCGCCAGAGGGTTTTTGGGTGAGTTTAAAAATCCTGACCCCAACGGGACTTGAACCTCGACCCTCCGGCTTGTAGCTCAGTGCCTTAACCACTACGCTACGGCGTGCCCCCACTATCTTCATATAGTAACTCAATAAACAGGAAATAACTTTTCATTTACATTAACAAATGCAATTAATAGCAATCTTTGCCTTCACACATTTTTATTCAAGATGTCTCCTTGGAAACTCTTTTTGTGATATAGAAAAATTCAAAGTTTAAGGTTGTAATACATAATAGCCTATCACGAATAAGTATGTGTATAGATTTATCATAAAATTGTAATTTGAGGGTAAAGAAAAACAAATGAAAAATTATTATCTAATACAAATATTTTTAATGAAATAGTTATCACTAACTATTTCTCCAGGTTGGAGAAACATGTAGAGTTGGCTAAAATAATACACTCTCTCCCGGAGATGCACTATCTCCTTTACTATTTAATTTTGTATTAGAGCTTGCCATCAACTCTTTAGAGAATGAGGAAGGCTTACAACTCAATGATATTAATGAGCTGTTAGTTTATGCTGATGATGTAGTACTATTGGCCGGCAGCGAGGAGATATTAAAGGACAACACGCACACACTATTGAGTAACACTAAGAAATTAGGACTGGAAGTAAATATCAATAAAACTAAATATATGGTCACATTATACTAGCTGGCCCGGCGAACGTCGTATCGCCTTTAAATATTTTTATGTTAATTTTTCCGATGTTTTAATAGTTATCTTCTATTCGGGGCGGAAACAAATCCAACAAATCAAAGATCATAAAAATCGGTCCAGCAGTTCTTGAGTTATAAATAGTGTAACTAATCCGACTTTGTTTTATATATAGAGGTCCCGGCCACGCGTTGCTGTGGCTAAGGTGTACGTTAAATTATGTTGTAGTAAACTAAGTGAGAAATCTAAATCAGAAAATTTTTGTTTTACACAATTTTTTAGTTCTGGTACGTTAACTATACCCGGTATAAATATGGGTGTTGGTTTATGTGGAAGTGGTTTTGTTGATTGAGACGAATTTATGTTGTGTGCATTCTCAGTATCATCCATAAATTTATCATAAGGATTATATACATTTATTGATGGAATATTTTGAGGAGGCTTGCTGATTTCATTATACTTTCCCTTTTTTCTACGAACTTGTTGGCAGTTTGGATTCTCATCATCATCAAGAAGTCTCTGTATAGTAATATCATCTTGTGATATATTATAGTCATCTTGTTTTTCATTTAATTGAGGCATGGAGATTTTTTCTGTAATATTAGGCATATTATTATAACTAACAGACTTACTTACAATTCTGTTATTCCGTTCCTTAGGACCATCATATGTTTTTAAATTGACAGTCTTCTTAAATGTAAGATTTATGTCACGTAGGCAATTTGTGGAAATTCACATGATATCATACATGATCTGTAGAACTGATTCGCCATATTGTTCAATATATCTTCTCGGTCCAGTTAAATTTAAATTAAGTTGCTGTCTTTCAGCCAGATTACTTAAAGCTAATACTTACACACGAAATTATTATCAATATATTGAAAATAAAATAAAGTAAACACAAACACACTTAAATTATGAAATAATCAATATTTGTAATTCAATTGAAATTCGCGGTTGCAACAAAAAGCACAGCCACCTGGTTAAATAATGAACCAATTACCTTACACGGCCATCTGTTAGAATCGTATGGAACTCAAGATAATTATAACTCTTTGTAAAATAATAAACAAACAATTTGCAATAAAAATAACGCTACTATAAATTTAGTTATAAACTTCCCTAAGTCTCAAGTTGGATCAAACTGCACACAGTGTGCAATATTTTATTAAAATCGGTTCAGTAGTTTAGGATTCCATCGCGGACAAACAACGTGACACGTAATTTTTATATATTAAGATAATGGAAATGGACAGCTAATGAAAAATGAGGGAACTTTTGAGGAAGTGGCTGAATTCAAATACCTAGGAACAATAATCACAAATAAGAATGAGATGCACAAAGAAATTAAACATAGGCTCAATTCTGGAAATGCGTGCTATTATGTATTGCAAAGACTTTTGATGTCCCAATTCCTTTCAAGAAAACGTTAAACTGAAAATATATAAAATCATTATTCTACCAGGTATATTATATGGGTGCGAAACATGGACTCTTACTTTAAGGGAGGAAAGAAGATTACAAGTATTTGAGAATAAAGTACTGAGGGAAATTTTTGGACCAAAGAGAGATGAACAGACAGGTGAATGGAGAGGACTACCTAACAATGAACTACATGGTCTTTATAGGAAGCCAGATATAATAAGAACAGTTAAGACTCGTAGACTGCGATGGGCAGGACATGTTGCACGTATGGGGAGTAAAAGACTTGCATGGAAGCTTCTTGTAGGAAAGCCAGAGGGAAAACGCCCAGTTGGTAGACCAAGAATGAGGTGGAGAATAACATTAACTATGATTTGAGGGAAGTAGATTATACAGGGAATGATTGGAAAACATTATCTCAGGATAGGGATGTATGGAGAGCTTGTGCCTGCGCGGTCATGACCTACAAATTGAATAAATGTCCGGAATTTACAAATTAAAGGTACATTCATCAAAATTGTATTGTATATTCAACAAACTGATAATTCGATTAGTTTACGCAGTTTTTATGTATCAATTTTCTATTTGAGGAATAAATTCAAGTTTTTGTTTCTTTTTTTTTCTCTGTTCGAGTTTCGATGCGATCCGTATGTTGAGTAGAAAAGAAGACATAAAGGAAGGTGTACTGGCTATAAAAATAGGAGAAAGGACAAAAAGAAGAGTTGTTGATATATTTCTTATTTCACATTGATATGTTTCATAGAACTTTTCGTAACTAGGAAATTTGCATTGAAATTAAAAATAAACTTTGCGGTAAGTTTAAGCCTGGCGTGTGTTAATTAAAATGCAAGGTTTATAGTTATTACCGCTTTGGCAGAGAAAGGAGTCACATTCAAAAGACTACATTATATAAATATTAAACAATGAAGTTAGCCCTTTTATTTGTGGATTTTCTTTTCATCTTCTCGATTCTAATTATACGTGTTAGTATGAATTTACAAATAAAAATAAAGCATGTTTATATTTTTAGTTTCTAATGAGATCCTGATATTGGAAAACAACGCTCATGACTAGAGTTAACATTTATGAAAATAAATAAACAAGTCGTCATGCAGAAACTGCGTAAATTAGCGAATTCCCCTGCAATTTTAATTTATGGAGCGATATTGAAGATTGTTTACTATATATAATAATAATAATAATAATAATAATAATAATAATAATAATAATAATAATAATAATAATAATGAAGAGCGCACAATGTGCATAATGTTAAGTTCACTATGGTCGACCGTTCAGGCCCCTACAGTAAGCCCTCAGGGACACACCCACGTTTTCGTCCTCCGGGACACGACACCCAACATGTTAATGATCGCAGTGTTCAGCGCACAGCTCACAGATGCACGGGGAGTCTGGTTAGTGATGTTTCTTTTGATCCTACAAATCCTATGATGAAACCCATGTGTTGCCAACTTCGTCATCAGATGTATGAGGTCGTATTCTGCTTGTCTCCAATCCGTTGTCATCATAGAGTCAGTGTAGTAGAATGGCCATCCAGATTTGGTTTTTCTTCAATATGTTTACATATTATATATATATATAAATATAGGCTTTTTTTCTTTGTATTATTAAATCCTATGTAAGAAGTTCTCTAGTTTAAATAAATATCACAACCAATGCTTCATCAAGCGTCACTATCACACGATGGATTTACAGTTTTAATATTGTCCAATTATTGTTGCAGTTGGTGGAGTATGCTCGTGAGGAATTCTGCGACACTGACTGTGTTGAAGTCAAGCTTCAGAATATTTTGCAGAATACCAGATTGTTGTACCGCTGGTCAATCTCAGAAAAACATGTTGCGTTCAGTCACCAGATGCTGGGCCACCTGCAGTGATATTTCTGAGCAGTTGCAATAAGGTGAAGCAGTTTTGATTATTTTGAACAGGTAAGACTTAAATCGGCTGTGGATGGTGAGAAATTATTTGGTTGTGTAGTTAGGTCGTAGGTATAGGGACAGTTTCTGGGGTGGATGAAAATTTTCACATGAGAGACGTCATTGAATTAGGTGTAAATGGAGTTCCAGATTGTTTCCTAGTACCCTTTTAATATCTGATAACTTGTAAGAAGTTTCAATGCGAGAAATAAAAAAATTGAACCCGGTAAAGCGTTGAAAAAGCTACACCTGAAATTTCAACCTTCAGATTACAACCCACCTTCAATCGTCCAGTTTTTCCTCTGAGCGAACTCAATCTCACTTTTTTATTAAACATAAACATGCTAGGTTTGTTTCAAGAAAATAAGCATTGCAACTGGAGTGAATTTTAATTTTTGGCTTTTATGTAAACCATCAAATATAAAAATCATATTTAACATATTTTCACACAATACCTTTTTCGTTTTATTTAAATAGTGTAGGCCAATGCCGATTTTCGTTGTGAAAGCGAAAGAAAATACGAATGCTAGAGCGATTTTTAAACTTCGCTTAATTAACCCCAACGCTAATGGTACGATTCTGCCGGTCAACGAACTTGACATTACATTTCTTAATTAAATCTATACGTATGTATGCATATATGTATATATTTTCTT
Source organism: Diploptera punctata (assembly GCA_030220185.1). Classification (NCBI taxonomy): domain Eukaryota; kingdom Metazoa; phylum Arthropoda; class Insecta; order Blattodea; family Blaberidae; genus Diploptera; species Diploptera punctata. The sequence continues at coordinate 703,002 of JASPKZ010007697.1, read as the reverse complement.
TTTTTTCTGTGTAAGTAGGATATATTCTTGAGTGAAACCTCACAAGCTGCATTCTTTTGGAATTCTAAATAATGCTTCTGCAGCTAAGTCGATATTCAATCAAGACCTAAGTTACAATCTAATTCAGAGGAAACCTACTTTAAGCTATTTAGATCACATCTTGGCCCAAAATCAAATACTTCTTTTTCGATCTTCAAGTCCTGTGTAATAATGGAACTGAATTCACAATGTACAGTTTATACATCATTTTATTCTCACGACGTTAGGCAATTATGTTAACTTGTTTCGGTCTCAACAGAAATTTCATCCATCATTTTTCTGTGAAAGAACGTCCCAGTTCTCTTTTTCTTGTAAGATGATAGGTAAGAATATGTTTTGATAGCCTGTCATATTCCATTCGAAGAACATGTTGCATCCATGTAGCTTTATATTGTGCAATTTTGTTTTCTGAAAGTTCCATGTAGAGTTGATCTAAAATTTCTTAATTTATTTTATGACCTGATATTCTTTTCACCAGATGTGCTTAAGCGTAGGAAAGTAAATACCGCACAGGGCAGTTCAGTTGGTAAGACGATACGGTACAAGCTGGAATGTCACATGATCCATTTGCGACGGGCTTAGGAATTTTTGAAATAGTGTAAATATTTTGAAAGTACCATGACCCTGGGTTTGACTCGGTCTGCAACGAAGTGAATACCAGACTGTTTTGGGAGTAATGGCGGCCGTCACGTAGGGATGATACCTGATTTACATCTCCTGCCGACTGACTTGAAAGACTGGAATATTAACTTTCTACTATCCCAAATACCTCCTAAGACTTTTGTAGGATCTTTTTATCATTATTTTTATTATTATTATTATTATTGTTATTATTATTATTAATATGTGTATACTCCACTAGTATGCTACCTGCGGTATTTACATATTTTATAATCTACTCCCCTTTCAATACAATTTAACATTTACATTCTTGTACAAAACAAAATGGTACTTGATATTTCATAGTTTGTCGAATTATATTCTGTTTATTGATCATACATAATTATTTATTTATCTTGTTTCTAGTTGTATCTCCCTCATAAACCCTTGTCCAGTCTTTATGGAAGTTTTTATTAACTGTTATCTTTTTTGTTGTAACATTTTACACTGGAAGAGCAGGTGATCTACTTCTGAGCTTGGCAAAGTGGAGATTTGAATTATCTAAACCTGTGCATATGGCCTTATGTTGATATGTCCAGTAATCATAGTTTCCAAATTGGATGACAAATTTCAGTTATAATTTTAATCTAAGTTTACTCTAACGTTCCGGAAGATGAATTTTTAAATATATCCTTTGGTAGTTTGGTCCCATTCTAAATCAGTTCACCTTTTGAATATATATATATATATATATATATGTATATATATATATATATATGGAACAAGATCTTTGTTCTAGTTGGTTAAGTTGGTAAGTTGATGACCAGGGATATGGATATCAGGACAGTATGGTGCGCCGGACTAATTGGGTTCAGGTTCGGTAGAGCTGGAGTCTCATCTATGTATACGAGAGGAAGGTTTATTCACTTGGAAAACAGTAGACGAGTCCAGTTGAGTTGAACACACATGCAGTTTATTCTTCTTATTTTTACACACCGTCGGTGCATCGACGGAATTTCACAAGTCGAGTTGGCAGGTATGCGGGGTCTGATCTTAAGAAACTCACGGTCCCTATATGAAATATCACTAACTCAAGCTGATTTGCTATGATTATTAATTCCCACACGCTTCACTATCGGATAAATAAACATGGAGCGCAATCTGACACCTATCTTATAGGATTGACTAATCAACCTCGCTATCGGCGGAAATATATTTATCACTTCTTTCTAGGAATAATTTGGGATATATTCCCCTATTTCTGCCTGGCGTATTTGCCTGATTAATATGTTTACTAATTAGTTTGTGTGATGCTTTGCACCCTACGTCGGGTGGACTTGTGTTCTCCCTACACTCTGTCAGGACATAATATTATTTCGTACGAGATCGTCGACCATTCTCTTTCCACACAGGGTAACTTCAACTTTTACAAAATTTAGATGTTACAATATTTTTATTCGTCCCTTCCTATTTTGAGGGGTCGTTGGGTGTTTAAGGTCCACGTCATCATCTTGGCTGTTTACCCCCTTTTTTCCTTCTCCAGAGTTATCCACGTCCTTATACTTTACTCTTAAGTTGCCAAAAGTAATTTTCTAGATGATTTAATGACTTTACTTTAGTGTCTATGTTTCGCACCTCCAATCAAGATTTTCCTCTTATGGACTAACATATTTCTAGTTTAATTGCTTTTGGCACGCATCTGCACCCCGCTCAAGACGGAAAAGCTGTCTTTTCTACTCGACTGTGCGCGTGCATTGTGCTAAGTTCAGGATTATATCCAGTGGACAATGCCTTAGCCGTTCACTTGTTTATTACAAAGGAAACTGCAGAATTTCTTTCTATTGTATTCTGTTTACGTGTTGAAGGGGAAAAACCATGAGTTAGGCCGTGTCTTTAACATGACTATTAAATTTATAATATTAGTAAAATTGTTAAGCTTTTATCAAACTTATGAGATAGTTACGTTTATAAATTTATTATAATTCCACTATACTTCAAATGTTTCCCTCATAATTTTGAGTACAAACTCGACATGTCTATTAGAATTTTTACTCTATCATATTACAAGCCTATATTAAATAATTTAGATAATTTTCTGCTTATATTTGTAAATGGATAAACAAAGCCTCCGCCTAGTTTCGTGGTACAATATATACATATATATATACATCGATGCTATAATTAAATTTTGACATTTAGCAAAAATGCAGGCCTAATATGAATTGAAAAGAAAAATAAACGCCTGAACCGAGATTTGAACCGGTCCTGGATCCGAATCCCGGTTCAGGAGTTTATTTTTCTTTTCATGTCATATTAGACCTGCATTGCTAAATATCAAAATTTAATTATAACATGGAAGTAAAGAAGCGATAAAATAAAAATTCCCTTCCATTTGCTTATTTGTTTAAGTAGCCACGAGAGAGCAGTAAAACAGATTTCCCGCTACCTCTCATGATAGAGATGAAGGAAAAATAAATGTTAGTGCCTGGATAGCGTGAGGGGTAGCGCACACTACCAGTATCAATTTAGAGTTCCGGGGTTCAAATCCCGGTTCAGGAATATATAATAAAATAATCAAGCATAAATGCCTAGTGGCCTGTTCCAGTCTCATTATCCATTCAGTACTCTAAGAAGTAGTCGGTCATGGCTTCATTTCCCGACTGGTTAGTGTTTTACTATTAATTTCAGCAGACTTACAGCGCGTATCCCATATTTATTTGATATCAGAAATTAAGAATTTTCAGTTTCTAATAATATTTCTGAATTTGTTTTATTATTTAGCCATGTGTATTTTGCTGTTCTCGTGACGTTAATGCCTTCACCCATGTTGAGAGTTTCGTCTCCTTCCTCAAAAGCCCGTTTCACATCCATATAGCAATGTTTAATTACTGTAAGAGAGTTGTATAATAATAATATATCATCAGGAAAAATATGCTTTAAACTGCGCGGTGCTAACAGTATCGTACATAAAATGTATTGTATAACCTAAGTATCTTAAAAATGCAGTATTATTATTTTCCGAAGTTATTTCTTCTGCGAGGAATATTGAAAGTCGTGAATGGACTGAACGAAACACTATCGTTCATTCTAACATATTGATTTGCCAGTGTCTCAAAAAAATACACATAGAGTTATTTTCCCTTTGCTAAGAAACCTCATACCAATGCTATAATACTATTTCGAATAGTTTTCCTTTTCTTGAGAGCATGTTTGCAAATTCGTTTCATCTCCACAATCTTACTATAGGGCGTGAAACATTATTCGAATTGAAGTTTCAAAATAACCTCGAATTGTAGAATATAATAAAGAGTTATTTCCTTTTAGCATTCCCGAACAATTTAGGTTGTTCCTGGGAAAAATACTTTTAGAGACTTTTACTAATCTTCATTGATCCTAGTTGTTAGACACAAAAATTACAATGTGTGTGTGTGTGTGTGTCTGCATGTATGCATGTATGCATGGATGCATGTACGCATATATGCATGTAGGGTATGTATGCATGTAGGGTATGTATGCATGTAGGGTATGTTTGCATGTAGGGAATGTATGCATATATGAATGTATGCATGTATGGTATGTATGCATGTAGGGTATGTATACAATGTACAACATGTAACAGAATAAAACTAGAGTTATCACCAAAAAGAAAATAATTTTACCATGAAAAGCGAGGGGTGCTTTTTATGATTTTTACATTTTCTTCTTAGAGAATTTACTTTTACCAATATCTGTTTATTATCAAATATATTAATTGATATAGAGGAACCCGAGCTTTTGATCGTAAAATTATTTTCTTTTTTTGTTGATAACTCTAGTTTTATTCTATATACCGGTATGTTGGAGATGATTTTTGTGTTGAACACTTTAATTTTATCCCAAGCGTGTTGGAAATTAAAATTATTTTTACTTTTTTTAGATTAGTCCCCTTATAAGGCGTGTTGTTTTAGTTTTTTTAAAACTATTATTTATTTTTTATTTTTGAGTTTTAGTATTTTTCAGAATAAGATAAAAATGTAAATATTTTTAAATTCTATACTACTGTAGTATGAGCTAAAAGTAATACTCTTCTAAAAAATCCTCGCTGCCGGATTTAAACCAGCGACCTATGGTTTACTAAAATTATATACCACTACAGTTCACCGCTCTACCAACTGAGCTCTTACAACGATTGATCATAAAGTCGACAAGTTCGCAACCTATTATACCAGTTTTCATTTTTTTAATTTCCTAGTGACTCTTCCATGATTTTAGAAACAAAATATACAATTACTGTATTGTCACGGATCCTTTACAACTATACAATGTTTCAAGTCAAGCCAATGTTGCTAAGTGGCTGAAAATCGTGTTCAAAGATTCAGTTACATAGATACAAAGAAACGTTTTTTCGATTGTCTGATGACTCTGGCCAGGATTTTAGGAAGAAGTATGAAAATATTATATTATCACGGGTCCTTTACATGTATGCAAAGTTTCAAGTCGATCCAGTGTTTCTAAGTAGTTGAAAATCGTGTTCAAATATTCCGTTACATACATACAAAGACACTTTTTTTTTGATTTTGTGATGATTCAGGCCAGGATTTTAGAAAAAAATGAAATTATTGTATTGTCATGGGTTGTTTACAAGTATAGAAAGTTTCAAGTAGATCCAGTGTTTCTAAGTGGATGAAAATTGTGTTCAAAGTTTCCGTTAGATAGATACAAAGACACTTTTTTTTTTGATTTTCTGATGATTCTGGCCAGGATTTTAGAAAAAAAAGGAAATTATTGTATTGCCACGGGTCCTTTACAAGTATACAATGTTTCAAGTCGATCCAATGTTTTTATGTGGGTGAAAATCATGTTGAAAGATTCCGTTACATAGATAGATAGATACAGGTCAAGCTAATATAAAGCGTGTAATAAAGCGTGTAAAACCTATCTTTGTATATATGAAACGGAATCTTTGACCACCATTTTCACCCACATAGAAACATTGGATCGACTTGACATTTTGTATACTTGTAAAGGACACGTGACAATACAATAATTTAATATTTATTTTCTAAACTCCTGGCCAGAATCATCAGAAAATCAAACAAAAAATAATAGTTTTAAAAAACTACAGCAACACTGTTTATTAGAAAACCGAAAAACAAAAGGAAACATAAATATAATTTCCAACACGCTTGGGATAAAATTAAAGTGGTCAAGAAAAAATCATCTCCAACTCACATATAGAAAAAATAGTGTTATTAACAAAAAGAAAATCATTTTACCATCAAAAGCGTGTGGTGCTCTATATCAATTAATATATTTGATAGTAAACAGATATTGGGAAAAGTAAAGTCTCTAAGAAGAAAAGTTAATAATCATAAAGAACACCCCACGCTTTAGATAGTAAAATTATTTTCTATTTGTTGATAACTCTAGTTTTATTCTATATGTGTTGGAGATGATTTTTTTGTTGACCACTTTAATTTTATCCCAAGTGTGTTGGAAATTAAAATTATTTTTTCATTTATTTAGTTCGGTTTTCTAATAAAGCGTGTTGTTTTAGTGTTTTAAAACTATTACTTATTTTTTTATTTTTTTACTTTTAATATTTTACATAATTGCATGCCATTATGAATTACAGGGACTCTTGTCTTCTCAGCTCCTTTGAAAAAAATGTTAAACTGAAAATATATAAAACAGTTATTCTCCCATTTATATTATATGGTTGCGAAACATGGACCCTTACTTTAAGCGAGGAAAGAAGATTACGAGTATTTGAGAATAAAGTCCTTAGGACATTTTTTGGACCAAAAAGAGATGAACAGACATGTGAATGGAGAAAACTACATAATAATTAGCTACATGATATATACATATATATATACATATATATATATAGATATAATAACAGTTATATCTCATAGGCTGTGATGGTAAGGACATGTGGCACGTATGGGAGATGAAAGAGGTGCCTGGAAACTTCTGGCAGGAAAACCAGAAACGCCCAGTTGGTAGATAAAGAATGAAATGGGAGAATAACATTATCCATGATATGAGGGAAGTAGATTATACAGGGGATGGTTATAAATATTAGCTCGGGGTAGGGATCTATGGAGAACGTATGTCCGCGCGGCCATGAACCTACGGATTAGACAGATCCAGTGAGTTAATTAGTTATTATTATTATTATTAGATATTTTCACGCCTAACAATGTAGGATTCAGATGGAATTTCTTTAAATTATCTTTACAGATGTTTACACAAATTTTCCAGTCTTTTTATTTACTTCATAACAAATTACTGATTGCACCCAATTAATTTTCTGCAATTAAAGTCTCTTCCTTCACAATTTAATTTGTCACTTATTTCTTTACACTCGCTTAAAGTTTCGTTTATAAAATCTTGTCTTCACATCTAGGTTACGTTTATTGCCCATATTTTGGATACGACTAGCCGGTCAGTCCTCGCACCACCTTACATAAATTAGGGCAAGAGCAATCTGGACACCTATCCAGATCTTTCTCGTAAAGAAGCCTCGAGAGGCAGATGATTCTAGACTCGACATATCTGGAATTTGTTTCTCTATAGATGCAGTTTTGTAATTGCATCCGACCGAATTCAAACTCCCACTGGCTTTAGGGATACCTCTTGCCTTCCGTGAAACAAAAGACACTAATTTGAATAACGGATTAATAATGCGTCACAATATGTACTAAAAAAATATATATGTAAATTATACATTTTATTTTTCCTTAAAACTATTATCAATTGTATGTTATAGAGAAGGTCTTTTGTTTATAACCCTGCCATAATAAATAAAACATTATATATATATATATATATATATATATATATATACATACGTATATTAATACGTGAAGGAAATGAACATACAAAATTTTGCACCCCTTTCTAAGCAGATTGCGGGCACAGAGGAGTGTGATATTTGGCATAATTGAAGTTCATATATGGAAGGAGTACAGAAAAATAATTTTTTTGTGTAATGTGTGTTACAAATATATTAAATTAAACAAAATAGAATTATTTTTTCTAACGAATTAGTGTGTATTGCTCATTCATTTGGCTGCTCATTCATTTGTTTATTTGTGTACTCATTCATTTGTTTACGTTAATACTGTAAGTGCATTGTTGTAAAGAAGAAAATTGTGCAGCAGCAATGTGAATTGACTTACTCTCACGTATTTATTATTAGTGGTTGATTATTAGTGATTTAAAAAAAATGTGAGTACATTTTATTATTTAAATTAAACCCTGTCTTATCTTTGTTTCAGTAATTTAATTACATATTTTTTTATATTTAGATATTCGTACCTACATTCATTATGCCTCAACATAGGACATTGACGTGTCGGAGTGAGAGACAAAGAAGATGGGATATAATAGATTCCCGTACACATAATAATAGGCCAAATGCAAATTTAAATAGTATAAATAGTATATAAATGTCAAATGACGCTTATTGTTTATCAAATATGGCTTAGCCAAGCTATACCACATATTTTCTACCGTTCGTATTTTTAAAATAAATAAAACATAATGCATAATGATATATTTATGAGATACTTACAAATTTAATGAATTGTGGTCGAATTTCTACCGCTAGGCGACCACCAGTTATTATTAATGTGCTGTTTCGTTGTAGGTAATTCCGTCCGGCATTCTTCTCTTTAGGTTTTTTAGCATTGTACATTTTTCAGTAGAATGAGGAGCTGGCCCATTGCTAAAACCCGCAACCTGGAGGACCAGGTAATTTGAAATCAAGGTTGTCTTCCTCTAGCCTTTAGTGAATCAACACTGAACTACAAGGCAGTAGCTGTTAGTTTTGGTTCGCCTCGAGTATTTCATTTCACCATCTGGGCAGGCGCCCAATGGGGAGACTAACAAAACCCACACAGCACTATAATGGAAATTATGAAATTTGAAAAAACATATTAGAAAAAATAGAAGAAAAACGTTTGAAATGTTATGGACACCTCATAAGAATGGATAGAAGAGAGAATACCAAAGAAGATCCTTAATTGGAAAGATAATGGAAGAGGCGGACCTAGAGAGCGTTGGATGGATGGAGTGAGGAGAAGTATGGAAGCTAGAGAGCTGAGGGAAGAATATGCTCTAGACAGGAACATCTGGCAAGAAATCACTTTGGGTTGAAGGAGAAAAACTCTATTGTGGAATATTCCTAATAAAAAAATATTATTAATGATTATCCTTATTAGTTCACCTTCCACATAGATGCATAACATTATTCTAATTCTTGGATTATCTATTTGTTGCTCTTTTTTTCTGGTTTTCCATGCCCTACTTTTTTTCCTCATTTGAGCTACATATCCTCCCATTGAACTCTACGGGTCTTAAATATTTTCCAAAAATATACCTGAATTCTATAATGTTTCTTCCAATAACATGCCTTAATTAGCCTCTCTTTAATAAAAAAAACATGCTAAGCACATTATTCTCAAATATTCATAATATTTTCTTCTATATTAAAATTAAATACAATATTATTTTTCTTTCTAATAGCAAAAAGTTTAAAACATACACTCTTTTATATGTTTTTGGTTTGTTAAATATTGATTAATTAATTAATTAATTGTGTACATTATGTGTAAATACATTACAGTAATCATACTTTAAGTCACATCTGTTTTTGTGGTGTGTAATTACATATGAATCCTAGTATTAATTACCATAATGAAAGAAGACAGAATACAACTGTCGACAGACTTAATTAACACACCATTCTATTAGTTTTAATAAAAATATAACATTAAAATTCTATAAAACAATTCTCTAGATAACTGTAAAGGCGTCATTAGGGAATATTATTTATTTGCTGACGGTACTATTCGTCCAAGCAGTAAGATGGAATGGCGAGTTAGTAAACTCCGAGTTCTTACGTCACTATACAAAGATATTAAGTGGATACCAGTATCAATACAACACTTGCCACGCCCTCCTCGTCACCAGTCTCATCGCTTGATCGCACAGTAGGGCTATATATGCATACTTATATTTCCAAGCGTTGCCCCATCAACATTGTGCATCATCATCATCATTGTGAATTGTCAACTGTGAATTGTGTTAAATACAACTGCAAGAAGAAGCGGACCTATTAGAGAACGCCTTTTCACAACAGTGAATTTGCCTAATTACAGTGTTTTCTCCATTCAAGTGTGCTACGTTTTCTAAAATTCCTTTTTTTCAATATTTATGTGTTATATCGTTAGATAAATTAAGTGGCTTTCTTAGTGTGATACATTTTTGTGTGTAAAGTGTTAATAGTGATAATTATTAAGTAAATTAAGGTAGGTACATAAATCTTTGTAAGAGTGCAAGGTAATATGGGCAAAGAACTAAGTCTTAGCTTGCCAACCATCGATTCGACGAGTATATTTTTAACAAAAAGCCTGAAATGTCAGACACAGATGTAGAACTAGCAAATGACATTAGAGGAGCTCTTCTAATCAATTTCAATTATTTCTGAACATTCAAAATATTTGGTAAAAGTCAAATTGCCTATGGTCTAACTATTGATACACTAGGAACTAGATGCGATAAGGAAAGCGGAAATAAAAAATCACTTCCCAATACCTACAAGTGCTTCACCAAGCTGTCTACGATAGTTATAGAAATACAAACATCTTGCTTTATAACAGGAAAAGAAAACTACCCGACCTTGGAGACTAGCCTACAACAGAAAAGCAAGTTAAAACAGACGATCAGAAAAAATAATTCTAAACCATCTAAAAAAGAAAAGCCTAAAGAGAATCCAATTGAAAATCCTAAGGAAACAGGAAACAAAAGAAAACGTAATGAAACTGGGAAGAACCCAAAAAACAAAAACAAAGATTCATTCCTGTTGTTTAAACTACAAATACATTCTCTGTCTTAGCAGAAAAAAAAGATGAACAATCAGAAGCAGGTGCATTTGAAACAAATCACGAACCAGAAAGCATGGAGACTACACCATCCACAGTACAACCCAGTAGTACAAACCAACCATCAAGAATTCAAAGAAATGGTCCTCGTTCTCCTCCTATAACGGTGTTAGGTCACGGCGATCTCTTCAAAATGAACACAAAGTTGAGAGAAATTATCAAAAAAGACTTAAAAGTCGTAAACACTCACGAAGGACTGAGATACTATCCTACCAGTTTAGAAGGTTTCCAAATTATAAGAGAATTAGTTGATTCAGTAAAAAAAAAGAAAATTATACCTTCCAAATAAAAAGGACCCACCCCTCAAAGTAATGATCAAGCAAATACCAAATAAGTTGACATTGAAGATATAAAATCTGGACTGCTTTTTCTTGAATATCCAGTCAGCTCAATTAAACAAATCACTAAAAAAGAAGGTGACAAAATTGTAAATCTCCCACTCTATCTAATAGAGTTAGAAAACACTGAGAGAGCTAAATATACCTACGACCTTAAAAAGCTCTTATTTGCTGTAGTCTCCATTAAAGCGTATCGTCCTCGCGCTAGTCTTAAGCAATGCCTTCGTTGTCAGCGCTTCAACCATACCTTTGGCGGGTGCAATCTTACACCACGTTGCGTCATATGCGCGCAACCGCATAGTCATTTGAAGTGTACAGTGCGAGTGGAGCTCAAACTGACACTTCTAAATTATAATGTGCCAACTGTGAGGAAAGAGGGCACACTGCCTCTTATAGGAAATGTCCAAAATATATTGAAGCCAATGAAGTTTTTCTTAAATCACGAGAACCTAAGTTGCCGACAACAAAGCCTGCTCCGGCACTTTTACGACAAAATTAATATATCCTAACATCTCTTATAGCAAGACTACACCATCAAAAGCTGACAATGCCCAGCCAGCACAAGATCGCATTGCTTCCATCCAGAGCAAGGCCAACCTAAATTCCATCACACCAACTTCAGTAAACGATCTGGTTCGTGATGTCCAACCACTAATGACTAAACTAAATAGCCCACTGGAGAAATTTATGTTCATGAGTATGTTCTTCGAAAATGTATAACACATTTACACAAGGTAAAATTCTCAAAGTCATGGCTTTTAATGTCAATGGCGTTAGCAAACAGGTCCCAGAATTGGAGATTGTATTGCACCAACACAACATAGACATACTATTGCTAAATGAAATGCACCTAAAGCCATACCATCGCTTGCGTTTCACACACTATCAAATATATCGTACAGACAGACTCACTTGCCCCATGGGCGGCACTGCGCTCTGTATTAAAAATCAATTGGACATCGTTCCATCCAAATCCGTGGACTTCAATTCATTGAAGCCACTGGCATCCTTATACCTATATCGCACAACGAGGAACTCTTCATAGCGTCAATTTATAAATCTCCGTTAAGACCATTTACTCGACACGACTTAAATATCCTGACTTTTTTTTCCCCTTCCGATTATTCTGGCGAGAGACTTCAATGCCAAATATCATTTCTGGAATTGTCGAGTACTAAATGCCTCTAGCCTGGTTTTACAGGTATACTGCCAGCAACACAATATTGAAATTTCGGTCCCTACATAACACACTCACTTCCAAGAGACACCTCAAGGCTTACGCTCAGACATACTTCATATAGCAATAGAAAAAAACACTGTCATCAATACAAACATTGACACACTACAACATGACTTGAATCAGACCACGCGCCAATACTGTTCACAATCACTACAAATCTTACACTTACACCTCCTTTCAGAAACTACACTTCTCAGACAAACTGGACAGACTACTCGAGACTCCTCTCTCAGTGGTTGAAACCTAGACTACAGGTCGAATCCACTGAACAGCTGGAACTTTCGATTTAAAACTTTCAGGCCACCATAAACACTGCACTACAGTATTCATCAACAAACACGCAAACAAATCGATATACACCTCATACAGACCCAACACTACTTCACTATCTTGAGTGTAAGCGACACTTAAAATAACTTTACAGACGCTATGGAGCACCAGAATACAAGCAGCAATACAATCGGTATGCCAATGGTGTACGGAATACACTTCGAGAAAAAGTAACACTGATTGGTAACTCTCATTAAATACTTTTAATGTTAATAAAACTCCCCATGGGAGATTATGAAAAGAATAAAAATTAGTGGAGCACCTCCTGCGCCAACTGCGCTAAATAATAATGGACGTTGGGCCTATCATCCTTATGATAAAGCCCAACTTATTGGATCCAATCTCGAAGATCGACTCTGTCCACATGTGCTAACCACTCCGGTTCATGAAGCGAATGTCAACGACGTGGTATGAACTTTCCATGCTACTCCTACAGTGCCCATCTATCCAGATATTCACCTAAAAATACCTCGAATTCCACATCCACTCCTTAAGAAATACCTGTGACCCAGGTACAGATAGAATCCCCAATTTGGTTATCAAACACTTGCCCCAAAAAGCCCTCATCCTACTCCTTACAATATTTAAGTTTTGTTTTAAACTTAATTACTTCCCTTCAGCGTGGAAAGTGGCAAATGTCAGTGCTCCTTAAAGCTGGCAAGGATCCATTAAATCCTGACAACCTTCTACCAATAAGTCTCTTACCAGTTCTGGTAAACTATTAGAAAGAATAATTTAACTCAACTAAAAACAGAAGTCCAGGATAAAAATGTACATTCAAATTACCAGTTTCTCTTACGAAATTCACATAGTACCCCACTGCCACTGGCGGGACTTGTAGATCAGATTTTCACCGGGTTCAATGCAAGAGGAGCACAATAGCAATATTTCTAGACATTGAGAAGACCTTCGATACAACCTGAATCAATGGATTAATATACAAAGTAATAAAATTCAATTTGGCACCAGATCTGATCAAAATTTACTTTCCTTTTAAACAGGAACATTTTTGTATGAATAAATGGACACGGATATAACTGCAAGTCAATACTAGCGGGTGTACCACAGGGAGAAGTTCTTTCTCCGCTACTGAACAACCATTACGTCTCCGACCTCCCACACTCTCCTTCAGTAAAAGCTGCATCATTTGTCGATGATCCATGCTTTAAATCCAAACCAAACTTAGCTCCTTGCATCACAGAATACAAACATTTCAGAGATCGCTATGAACCATTTATGATTGGTACTCTCTCTGGAACATTAAACTAAATATTACCAAATCAAAATTAATCCTGTTTTCCAAATGTTCCCAACCCCCACCTATCCAAATAGTAATTGGTGCACAATTTCTACGCAACGAGATTGGACTACATCTCGACCCGAAATTAAGATTTAAACATCATATAAATGACGTAAAACAGAAATCAAATGCAGCGATAACTATATTGTATCCATTCGTCCGAGATGAAACATTCTCCAGACAGATTAAGCATACATTATATGTAGCAGTAATCCGTAGCACGCTACATTACGGCTGTGAAGCTCTGAGTATTCTTGCCAAAAACACAAAAAAGAAAATTCAAATTATTCAGAACCGTTGTCTCAAAATTATTTTCTCGGCACCTATGCACACAAGAATAACAGAGCTACATGATGCGGCACAATTGCCCTATGTTAATACTATTGTCAAAGAACAAGTCACCAAAATGTATCAAAACATTTTGGAACATGAAAGTCCAATAGTACGCACGATAGGACAATTGCCACAATGGCGTACAGTGCATCGAAATATACTCACAAGAGAACAACCTCATAAGGGCTAAACTAGTGGATAACATAACTACATCGTAACATCACAGCGCATGTCAATAACATCTTCGTAACCACATCTCGAAAACTTCCTAAAAACACCGTTCAGGTATGTGTTACAATTAAGAAAGCCACTTAGAGAGAACCATTAGATATTTTGCTGCCGAGGGAGTAAAATCAGATCCCGGAAACAGAACACTGGACGGCAAAAAATGCTGCCAGCAAAACGGACGGACGGAAGTGTTGCCCGGAAGAGGAGTAGGTTATACTCGGGCTTAGAACAAGTACAACAAATATTGTGTACAATAGTATTTGTGGGAAAAATCATTTATTTTCGTGTCCGGCGTAATGCTAGGTCGAGGATTGAGATAAACGTCTATGATATACAAAGATACGTCCAGGAACAGATGTAATGAAATAAAACCATATGGAGGACGTGATTATGGTAAGCAGAGGATTCAAGCTTTTGGAAGGGGAAAACGGGAAAACATCCGACAAAAATGTTCCATGGCTCTGATTTGTCCTACATAGATTTCACATGGAATGGCCTAGACATGAACTCGGGACCTAAAGGTGGAGAGCAACTGTCTAACCACTTGTCCAATAGAGCCGCCATAATAGTTCATGAAATTAAAAAACACACACACACATATATATATATATATATATATTTATAAGTATTTAACAATATTATATAATATTTATACCGAATGCATGAAAACTAAAGGTAGAAAAGGAAAGTAACAATTTTGAATCGAGATTGCGTGCGATCCGGAAACGCAAACTTCTTTATATTTACTGTTACAAGTAAAATGTCTGTCTGTATGTCTATACCCGTAGATTTCCACGTGGGGCTAGGGTGCTCCCTTGAGGGAGTTATTACCTAATACAGTAATTTAATTATTCTCATGTACCTACAGATATCAACGAATGACAAGTGGTTATCTCACTTCATAGGCACCTAAGTTATTACCGAATTTGGATGGGAAAGCCGTACATTTTGTCGAGGCTCTAATTTCGATTTGAGGTTCTTTTACAAGCCCGAAAATCTTCAGACTCCGAATCCACGACTTAAGACTCTTGGGTTTCTGATTGAGGGTCTTTCCACTTTTCAGCGGTTTTACCAGCCTTTTACCAGCCGGCTGCTGGCCCTTCACATCCACATGTGTCAATCACAGAGGTAGATGATCAACAGCCAGTGTAGGGGCGAGGTGTGGTTAGCATTTCGAGTCCTCCAGCCGTTATAGCTGGTTCCTCAACCTAGAGCCGCTACTTATTTTAGCTACCCAATTGCCTCACGATGCTGGGTGGGCACCGGTCCCATACTGGCCGAAATACCATGAGAAAATTTCTTCTCCATGGAGACTCGAACCAGCGCAAGTCCCGTAGCCCTGCGCCAAGGCTTCCTACCTTAACCGCTCGGCTACGGCGCGGGACGACTCTTGGATTTTTGGTACTAAAATTATATCGACTCGGCTGGATATGAACCCGCGACCCTCGGTATCAGGGGCCATGAACTTAACTCTTAGACCAGAGATCGATAAATTTATTATATAAAACTTTCCTCATTAGAGGATTGCCTCAAGGACAAAGTGATACAGACAATTAATTTTTGTAATTGATGAAATATAATTTGTAAATATATTTTAAAAAATTCAACTTGTAGGCCTAATTGAAATATAGGCCTACATACTACTCGTATAAAGCAATTTTGTAAATATGGTTTCTTAAAATTGAAATTGATCCTCTAATGGCAGCGATGGCAATTCTAGAAAGATACACCCTGTCCAAATCTAAGGGATTCAAAAATTTGGCTAAGAATCCTGGTATAATACCTCTTGCCCCGATCATCAATTCTGGGACAGTTATACTATCTAGTTGGTATTTGTCTTTGTAATAGTCAATTGTTGGCTCATATATGGCTTTCTTTTCAGAGTCAACTTCCTCAGGTTGGCCACTATGAGTCTCAAAACGAATTGTGGGATCTAATATCATACCAATTTTAGACGATGGTCTAAATGCAATAATATCTATTCGTCTGTTACTCCCATTAGTGGCCACACCATGTACTTCCTCATAAACTGTGTATCCAAAATATTGCATCATATTTCGAATAGTGAGGTGCCGAATGTTTCTCAGTGATTCTCCAAATGGACAGGCCCCAAGGACGTGTGCAAGGGTTTCGTGCTCTCTGCGACAACGTCTACAGAGGGTATCGTCCCTAAACTTTCCCGGCAAAGAACGCACCGCCAATACATTGGCTTGCATTTTAATCGCTTCTCTCCATTCGGAACAAGACAATCCCAGATGGTCACGAATCCATTGATTTGCCGGTGTATATTCATGTGTAGAGAACAACGCCTTTTCCTTTATGAGGAACTTGACTTCAGAAAACTGCTTCTTTGTCTCTTAGTTGTTTCCTGAGTTTCTTTGCATCTGGTAGAAGACTTCGAGTGTTAATTGTGATGTCACTGGGTTAAATGTTAAGGTCTGTCACACATTGTAAACTTTCCTCTTTTATGTTTCGGAGAGTAGTAATGTAAGTATTATTGTCTTGGTGAAGAATGTGGCAAATGTTTATATGCTGTAATTTTGTTTCCCACGTTGCACAAAATAAACCAAGTCCTTTATTCCGACGTTCAGTATATAACATGTGATCAGGGACATCCATCGGAAAATGTAAACTTTCTTTAAGTCCACTACTCAAACGTTTATCACAATTCACTAAAAATGTTTTTGGTATTTGATTTGGTGGTACTGTTTGAAACGGGTAGATTAGATTAACCTAAATTAAACATGTTTTTGCATGATTTAGTTCTTACCTTTCACGTGTCAATGAGTGAATATTCATTAATAATAATAATAATAATAATAATAATAATAATAATAATAATAATAAAATAAAAGATAGATCATATGTTGTTTAATGTCTTTGACATCGTCCGATTTCCAACAGCCAATTTTGTCGGTCTATCCAATCTCGTGGTGTAGATGGTTATCCTGCATGTATAAATACATTCCCTGACTCCAGGAGGTTTTAGGTCTTCCTCTGACTCGTGTTCCCTCAGGTTTCCATTCTAAAACAGAATTTGGTAGCCTATCCTCTTCCATCCGTTGAACATGCCCGTACCATCTTAATTGCTGAGTTTTAATATAATCTAAAATAGTGTCTTCAATCTTCAATTTCTCCCTTATAACCGAGTTTCTAATTTTTTCTCTTCTTGAAATTCTTGCTGTCCTTTGTATAAAATCAATTTCCGTTGCCAAAAGATACGTATTTGTTTTTGTTGTTAATGACCAATGTTCTGATCCATAAGTAATGATGCTTTTAACAATTATATGATATACATTCATTTTATTTTTATTACATATATTTTTATCTCACAATTTTTCATTGAGGCAATCAATTGCAAATTTTCCTTTATTATTTCCATTTCTTATTTCCTCTTCATAACTTCCATTTGTATTTATTTTAATTCCTAAATAAGTGATCTCATTACAATATGTTATGTTTTTTCAGTCTCCAAAATTAAATTTTGTTCTGGTTCACCAATTGATAAATATTTTGTTTTCTTCATGTTCAAAATTAATCCCCATTCTTCATATTCTTCTATTAATGTTCTAGTCATATATTCTAAATCTTCATAACACTGTGCAATTAACAATTGATCATCTGCAAAAATGTAAGTTGTATAAAGTTTTGTTGTTTGAAATAGGAATTCCCATGCTTGAACCTTTTCTCCTCTAATTCTTTAATATTTCATTTAGGCCTACATATATTTTAAACAGAGTCAATGATATACAACAAACTTGACCAAGACCTTTATTTATCGTAAAACTATGTGACAATTTACTGCTAATTTTAATTTTAGATATGTAATTGTCAATATAAATTTTGTATAGCTTTAATTATTATATTTCTATTGCCCATACGTCTTAAAGCAATCCATAGTTTCTCTATAGGGACCTTGTCGTATGCTTTCTGAAGATCTACAAATAGTAGGTGCAAAGGTTGTCCATATTGCATTTTTTTTTCTATTACCTGAGTAATGCAAAATAAATTGTCGGTTGTGGAACGACCTGCTCTAAATCCTGACTGTTCCTCTAAATCCATATTACTATAGTTTTTTTCCAAATAATATTTTAATATACGTCCATACAGCTGCTCATAGTACTTGTTACTGTTATACCTCTATAATTTTCACATTGGTCTTTTTTTTCCTTTTTTTATGGATTGTCGAAATGTATCTTAGTTTCCAATCTTCAGGAACTTTTTCACCATTCATAAATTTCATCATCATCATCATCCAGGGATTAAGCCTGTTGGCTCGTTCCGGTTTCATGAAAGCTACGTAGAATTGTTAATATTGTTCAGACCATCTTCTGTGTGGGCGTCCAACATTTCTCCTTCCGTGCGGTTTATAATTTAGCAATAATTTTGTAAATAATTTTCTCAGTCGTTCAAATATATAGTCGGATCCATGTTTTAATAGTTCCACTGGTATTCCGCCTGGACCACTAGTCTTTTATTTTTTAATGATTCATGTTAGTATCCTCTAAGTTCAATTGTGATACGTTCATCTTCATTTATTTCTGGAATATTTTGAACGTTATCTGATTTAAATACCCTGTTTTCTAATAGTAATGTTATAAAATAATTTTCCCTTCAGTCATAGGTATTGTTTGCACATTTGTTTGTCCACTTATTTTATTTCTCTAATTTTGTTTTTTTAATTCTCCAATACATGTTTGAATTTTTAAACAATTTTGTTTCCAGCTCTGATTTTTAGCTTCCGTAATTTTCTTTCTAACTCTTGCTTGAGCTTCATTATATTGCATTTTGTGTTTCAAATCTTTGGTATTGAACCACATTAAATATTCTTCTGTCTTTGTATGCTATTTCTTTTGCTAAGTTCTCATTCGAAAAATATTTGAATATATTTATTTAATTCTCTATTTGCTTCTCCTAAAGCTTCTTACTACTTGTTAGATGTCTTGTAATTTATGTTTTGAATTTATCAGTATTCTGATTACTAAGGTCTGTATTAATTTTCATAATGGGATCCTTTGAAATATTGCTGGATTCACACAACCAATATAATCTCGCGTCAGTTGCTATGATTCATAGAACACACTCACAGTTCGATAAAAAATTAGATATGGCACGTATCTCGCAATGTGTTTAACTCCGGTGCGTTCTGTAGTGATACGTGTCGTATGTCGATAATGTTTAGATAATAATTTACTGTGTTTTAGTTAACCGGTATATTATTTGTTTTGACGTTTAGTGTACAAAAGTACCCGTGCATTCTTACTTCTGTAGCTATGTTGTGCAGTCGTTATACACGATGGAGAATAGAATATAGACTTAACATATACATTTTAAATTAATATAGTACATAACTGAATACCGCTTCTAAGTAGTCAACTTCAGTAAACTCCAATGTAAATATTATTTACTTTATTGACGTCAATCATTGTAACGAGCAATGCTAAAGTTTAATAAATAGCCATTTTTCAAGATTAATATCTCTTCATTAGCTGACCGACCAAAATACAACCTATCTAACAACATACGTTTAAAAAAATTAAGCAATCTATAAAAATGATTACATAAAAACTCATCATACTATGGTATTTACCATAAAACGTTGCCCAAAAGATCCTTGTTGAATTGTTCAATAGTGAACGATTCCATTATGATTGTATTTACATTAACATTAAAATTATACGACACATTTCCGTCAGTTGTAACGTTGATTAGATAGTCTTAAACTTAAAAATATAACATAAATCTCTCTAACCTTATATTTGTTAGTTCTTGTTAAGTGTATATTATTAGCATAGGTTGAACTGGGACTGGTTAGCCATTAAAATATTTTGTACAATAAAATTGGGAATATTTAACACTTATTATAACTTGATGTCCCTTGTAACAATGGGTAACTCATAAGAATAAGGTAAATGCATTCCTGAATGTGTATAAAAACCTAGCAACAATAATAAATTGCAAACAGGAATGAGGTGCAGAAAGAAATTAAACATAGACTCAATTCTGGAAATGCATACTACTCGTATTATGCATTACAGGGACTCTTGTCGTCCCAACGTCTGTCAAAAATTGTTAAACTGAAAATTTTTTAAAACTGTTATTCTACCAAATATATTACATGGGTGCGAAATATATCTTGTTTTGAGAGATTGTGTATGCGAGAATCAAGTTCTTACCAATTTTTTTGGACCAAAGGTAGGTTAACATAACAGACAGGCGAATGGAAACTTAATAACATTGAGCTGCATGACCTTTATAGGAATATATATATATATATATATATATATATATATATATATTATATAAAAATATCAATAGGAAAATGTAATAAGAAAAGGTACGTCTCGTAGACTGCGATGGGCTGGATACGTGACACGAATATATAGTTTGAAAGAGGGGCATGGAAGCTTCTTGTAAAAAGAAACCAGAGGGATAGCGTCCAGTTGGTAGGCCAAGAATAAGGAGGAAATTAACATTAACCATGATTTGGGGAAAGTAGATTATACAGGGATTGATCGGAAAATATTAGCTGAGGAGATCATATGTTCGCGCGAATATGAACCTATGGGTTCGATAACACCAGTTAGTTATAAAAAATTATATTTATTCCACTTATATAACTATAATTACCAATGATATCAATATAATGCACTTTGAGTTCAGTTATAGGCCTATATAAGAATCTGCCTTTAGGAATCGGAATTTGCGATCTCTTATAAGTAACGTGACCCAAATTTTAGCGATCAGAATCATTAATTGATTTGAAAGATTCAAATTGAACAAAATATTCAGTAGAAACTGCTCAGCCAAATGTTATGACAATATATCTGAACGAATATATATATATATATATATATAGCTTTATTAAATAATAAATAAACTATCTTGACAGGTTGTTTTAAAAAATCAGAAAATTATAACCATTTGACTACCAGATATGAAGAACGTGACACATCATTAATGATAGAAGTATTTTTTTGATGAATGTGAGCAGAATATTTAATTATAATAATTAAAAAAAATTGTGAGGGTTGTTAGAGATATTCTCGATTTCTTAAAACAGTATACAGGAAACTTGGAAATAAGTTATTTCTCGAACTCCAAAGAATAAACCGATTAATTCAACTGTCTCTTGGATGTGATCATCTCAGAACTATTTAACTCTAGGGTTGTAGATGGGGTTTTAAGTTAAATCTGATGTGTGAATACATGAGGCGAAACGTATACATTTTTTAAAAGTAAAAGTAACGTATTCTAAGATACATAGAACAGCCACATTGTAGTCGTTTATTAAAATTATAAATAAATATATATATATTATAAAAACAGTATCTTTCTATACAATTCCCGTAAGTTTTAATATCGTTTTCGAGGATGTTGAAAACATTTTTTTTTTTACTCTCACTATCGCCGGGGCCATCAACATGGTAGTTTCGATTACCTAAAAAAAGAATGTAACTCTTAATAGACCAATTTATCAAACTTTAGTGGTCAATTGACTACAGTCAAACTCATTTTGAATCTTTGAAAACATAATTTCTTTTCACCACAGAATACACGTTCTAACATATTCAAATAACTTTTATCTTAGCATCTAAAAATTAACATTTATGTAATGTTTCAAGACATGATAAATATTCAACACTTATGAAAAAAAATTCAAATTCCAATTATTAGTTGGATATGTCGATGACCATCTAATAATATATGAAAATGACATCCACATAGAAAACGAAATCGCAGATGAATTAAACAAAATGCACAACAAAATCCAATTCACAGAAGAAACTGAAAATAATAACTCCATAAACTATTTAAACTTAACACTTTCGAAAAAAAATTACAGAAAACCAACAAACAAACACAATAGCTATACACAAAATATCAAGACAACACAAAATGAGTACATTCACCAGCATAATGAACATAATGTTAAAGCTACCACTAAAAAAAACAAACTACACAAAGTAACTATACTATAATATTGGAAATTCGGACAAAAGAACATTTCAGAAATATTAAAAATTGTGTGAAATTGAAAAATCTGCAATTGCTGCACATAGTTTATTAGAACATCATAAAATTGGAAGAGAGAAGCTAAACTTTTAAAACAAGTAGAGAAACCTTTGGAATTGACAGTTTGGGAAAAAATATACATTCAGAAAAACAAAAATAGATCAATGAATTTTGATATCCCTAACGAAATTACATTGATTTCGAAGTTCATAAATTCAACCATAGATGGCAGCACTGAAGATGGCGACAATAGAATAGTTGACGGCCGAGAGAATTTCATCAGTCGGAGTTATGGCTGACGATGAACATGATTATGTTTGAAATCGCGATATCATGGAGGCATGAATCCTATGAGGTGAGTTGTTTAAACAATATGTTCTCCGATGAATTTTACCTATAATGTTGTTTATAAATTTCTCCACTCGGGTGCATTCTTACAATGTTGCGATCCTTTGGCGATAAATAATATGATCTGATTGCAGTGATGAACAAAAGAAGCAAATGAAGCGTCCAATCGTTTCTCATTTGTTTTCAAACATCGCCGTTTACATTAAATATATAAATTATTTGTGAATAAACAGCTTAATTGTATTCGTTAAATAGTCCTCACAAATGCTACTCTTGATTTCCAAATTCTATAGATAAATTGGAAATCACTCGTGGTATTACTTATGATAAATAGTCAAATATTTGAGAATAGTTAATTGAAACTATTTAACAATGAGCTATGTAATCTTTAAAGGATACTACTACACTTAACAAATGAAGGAAATTTTGAATGCTAAATTCAAATACCTAGTGGCTACGATAGTGTAGGAATAAGGTGCAGAATGGTACTAAACATACTCAACTCTGAAAATGCAGGCTAATCATTACAGGGACTTTTGTCATATTCAATTGAAAGTATATAGAATGAGTAATTCGTCTAGGTGCGAAACATGAGGTCTTGCATTAAGAGTTGAGATAGGATTTTATAATATTGTGATTAGGGTTATTTCTGGACCAAAGAGAGACGAAGAGGTATGTGACTGGACAAAACTACATAACAAAGAGCTACATAATATATATGGGAAATCGGATGTAATTAGAATATGATAGGAAATGTGGCACGCATAAGGAATGAGAGAGGGTCGTTGAAACTATTTGTAGGATAACTAAAGAGAATGCGGCCAATAAGAAGGCCAATAAGCAGATGGGAGAGTATAATTATGATGACTTGAGCGAGAATTGAAAACATCACATTTCTTCAATAATTAAACTATTTTTTTAATAAAACTGTTAAATGTCATTTACAAAAACCTTAGTATTTTTTATTATATGTAATACGTGGTATACCCATTAGAAATAACGAAGTTTATCATAAAAAACTTACAATCCAAATAATAAATAATAAAATCATGTTAAATTCAATATTCAAGCAATGTTTGATGTTCCGAAATGCAGCTCATGCGCAACCTTGCCTCGACTTGCAACTGTTGTATACTGACTTGAACTGCGAGGGAACGAACGAAAAAAAAAAAACAGGGGGGTAGTTGGTAAACCGTAAGAAGGAATCGTATACATGAATCCAAATTCATTGACCTACAATCCGTCTCCTCCAGTTTTACTGTTTTGTTTTTAATTTTCGTACTCTCAGTAATAAAAATCGCGAAGTCAGAACAAAAAAAAAAAAACGTAAAACTATTCATTCGGAAGTTCCGGAATATATTAGCGGAATGATAAAGAAATGTGACGAAGAAGCCCTTGAAAGGAAATTAAGACATGAATTAAACAGTTGACTAAAAGGGCAGCATATCATTGTGGTGGGTAGGAATAATTAATTAAGAAAATTCGGAAATAGAACAAATTAATCACTTGAGGAAGGTGGCACAGGTGTCCTAACTACTTGTGGTAATAGTAAAATCACAAGATCAAAAATACAATTATTATGCATGTAGATGAATTAGATAAGGGTGTAATAAGACGTCTTGTAAACAGTTTTTAAACATATGAAAAAGTGTACAGACTGTAAGAATAGTTTAGACCATTGCACAGTGATCCATAATGCGAAAAAATCGGCAAAAATCTGGAAGTCACTATTTGGGCTCCAAATCATTCCAGATGTGTAATATTAACAATTTTAAGAGTGAAAAATATCTTGGTTCTACATACTTATGCGAGGGCCTTTAATCAGTTGTTATATGCGATGTATTCGTTATGACTGATTTAACAAATACAATTTATTTGCGGAGATACTTTTAAAATAGATTAATCTAGTCACTAGTAGACTTATGCATTTAGGAAATAATGATAATAATAATAAATAAATAAATATAAATATCCTCAACTCGTGTCCAACTCAGGGTCGGGTCGAGAGATGAGATGAGCCTCTATATGTAGAGGCCTGCGAATAACAAGGGTGAAGGTCGACCACGCCTGACGCACCATTACAGGGACAAATGAACGAAATAATAATAATAATAATGTACCGAAATCACCTTTTCGGTACGTAAGACTACGTAATACTACTCAACTACTGCGTCATCATGTTTTCATTCTTCGGTGATCTTATTGAAGAGTGCCAAATTCCTATCTTCGTTGTCCTCTCTCCTACGTACCTCCCCCTTCCTTCTTTATGCGCCGCGTGTTACTGCGCATCTTCCCCTTGCTAGTGAAGTCCTCAAATAAGCTGTACACATGAACATCAGTGTCATCATCTATTTTGGTTTCGGCGGAGTCAGTCGAGTCAATAGTAGCTCGAAGGAGCAGTTTGGTTAATCAGTCCCTTAAGCCAGGGTACGGCCACCAAGACTCTGTAAAGGTTTCCAAAAGACAAAAATTAGAGAATAACAGATATATACGCAAACATAGAGGAAATGTAACGAATCGAAGAAAAATATCTTCAAACACATAATGATGATCAATTGTACATTCAGTTATTCGTCTTCCATCTTATATGGGATTTAAATCCCATCGAACTGGCTTGGTCTAGAGGGAAAATTATGTAAATGTTAATTGTTCATTAAATGAAAATTTAAAAAAAACTTACCGTGAAAAGTATTAATACCGTCACAGCAGCTAATTGGCAGGCTATTGCCAGTATGTACTGGGAGAAGGACGAGAATTTGCCTGATATAATGTTAAGAATTGTAATTAATCCTCAAGCTGACAGCGACTCCTTACCTGAAACTGCAACTGTGTGCTTGTTGGACACTATAACAGAATCCTCTGAATCTGATCCTGAATAACATAAGCAGTCTGAACACGCTCACCTAACCCTGACGTCACTGCAACAATACTCCTATAGCGGGTTTTCAAGTAGCGTGTAATAGTATCTACAACGTGTAACCACATCACCCGTATTGAAATGCAAATACACATTCAGTTTAGTAAAGTTATTTCAGAACATAATTTCTGTTTTTTTTTTACTGAAAACCGTGAATATCTTTATATGCGCATAATTAAAGTTATCAGAGATACATCTAGCCATCATCATATATTAACCTCTCACCTTATAAATATATTTTACACGCCACCTGGGCCTTACCGTGACACGATCTCTCGGGAGAGAAATTTTAAACTGTGGGTCACACATAGTTGTTTGACCACACAAAGGTCATGGAGCATTCCCTGAATGAGTGATGTACTCAATGTCAGAACATCTTCCGAGACAATACATCATAAGACGAAACACGCCATTCTCAGTTATATTCAAACCAAACATGGCTAATATGATAATGTTGATTATGATGGCCAGATGACTTTCGGGGATATTTTGGGTCCTAAAGTTTCCTGACAGATACTTCTAGTCGTGATTTAAATAAACGTAAGTTAATATTTACACGGATTTTGCTGTATATATTAGGGCGGACCGAAAAAAACTCATTTTTTAATTTCGAAATTGTAATAGCGCGGAAAAGTGGCGAATTATAAGATAAAACAAAAAAAAAAAAAAGAAAAATTATCAAAATCGGCTGATATCTTCTGGTCGTGTATAGGCTCTGACGTTTGACAAGATATAAGAAAAAAACTTCATTTTTGCGATTACATCTTTAATTTTTAATTGTATGTTTTCGTAATGTAACAGTTTGTAACGTCTTCAAATAAAGCCTAAAACATTGTGTTTTATCTTGGTTTAGATCAGTTGATATCTTCCGTTCGCGCATGCCCTAAAATGTGCCAAAATAATTAAAAAGTTACATTTCTACGCTTTTTTGGTATTTGATAAATGAATAGTATTTAAATGTAATAGAAGTGGTATTTCTCTTGAAAATCTAATTGTCATCGGGTGTGATGGTACTGGTCTGAAAAACTGGTATGGTTCGCCGAGTTGAACTCTATGTAAGGAAACCTGTATAATGGGCAATTTGCCTCCTACATTTCAATTAGTTGCCATTCCGCCACATGTTCTAGCACCTGGATGGCAAGTCAACGGGGCATAGTATTTCTAAAGAGCCAATCGGTGAAAAGTTAGTTGGCTGCCAAAAACTGCGGTGGTTAACTTCCAGAGTATTGGTTGTCAGATCCCACAGATAGACATAAACGTGCTTAGGAAATATCAGCTATACCTACTTGATATATCAAAGGCAATAAAATCAGGAACCTGTAAAGAAGATTTGGCTGTACGAGATCCTGGGCACTTATCACATTCGAGGTGGTTGACAAAAGCAAATAGAACTCTCTGATTGTACATAAGTGAAGAAAGCTCCTCAGTCGAACTTCAAGAACTAGTTTTGTTTATATTGAAATCATACAAGCCAATATGGTTTACTGTCAAACAAGTAAATACTATGTAGACGGCCCGAAACTTGTTTATCAAGCATTACAATATGCCAGGTATTTGCCAAAACCTTTGCTTGATGTTGTCGACCCTGTGATCAAACGGAATGGTTGTTTCACCCACTCAGAACACTCACTGTTAGCCATGACTCAAGATTACAAGAAACACATAAGAGAGCTTGGACGTCGAAGAATTCTGAAGGCAAGGCAGATAGATGCAAGAAGGAAAACAGTAAGAACATTCACGCCACCAAAAATCAACTTCAATGCGCAAGAAAACTCAGAAATTATCAACTGGATGGACTGTGAATTACCTTCTCCCCCATTGTTTACAGAAATCAGAGACGACGAGATCTAAATGCACATCGACACCAAGTATCTTGGTCGAAAGAGTGACGATGTTTCACCGTAAAAATACAACCGTCAAGAAATGCGGATATGGGTTTCACTGGGGTTAAATTATCCAGAGGTAAAATAGTCCCCCATTTGGTTCTCCGGCCGGGACTATTTCAGAGAATCCATGCCAAACGCTGAAACACAGGGACATGTTCCTAGGAACGTGGAATGTTAGGACTTTATATAATAGCGGGGCGCTAGAGATGTTATCGCAGGAATTAGATAAATCACATTTGGATATAGCTGCTTTACAGGACGTTAGATGGCCAGGAGAAAGTAGTAAGGAATCAGGAAGCTTTGTATTATATTACTGGATTGCAGCAAGACTTGAATTTGGAACAACCTTTTTAGTCCGAAGGAGGATCCTGTCCACTATCCAAGATATTAATTTGTCAGCGATAGGATTTCATATATATAATTCTGAAGGATAAACAACATGATTTTTTAATCGTGAATGTACATGCTCCCACAGAAGATAAGGATGATTTCTAGACGAATTAGAAAGCATACATGATAGTCTCTCACGATATCATACGAAAATGGTTTTAGGAGATTTTAATGCAAAAGTGGGGCGGGAAGATATTATTCTAACCAACAATAGGCAAATTCAGTCTTCATAAAGATAGTAACGATAATGGAGTTAGATTAGTCACCTTTGCCACATCAAAGAATCTTATTGTTAAGAGAACAACATTCCAGCATAAGGATATTCATAAATACACCTGGACGTCTCCAGATGGTGAAATTCGGAACCAGATAGATCATGTATTAGTGGACAAATGCTGGCACAGTAACATCATTGATGTTAGATCAGTTAGAGGGGCAGACTGCAATTCGGATCATCATTTGGTCAGGGTGAAAGTCAGACAACGGCTATCGCACATGAGAGAATCAAAAGATAAAGGTGATTCTATAAAATTTGAATTTAAAAACTTCAGAGTTGATGAACACTGTGGCAAGAATACCAAATCAAAATTGATATTACATTTAAAATACTGGAATCGTCAGATGAGAATGAGGAATCGACTAATATATTGATATAAATAAAGAATGGCGGCTATCAGAGATATTATTAAATTATAAGCATCAGAAAGTGTTGGTTATTCAAAAAAGGGGAAAAACAAGAAGTGGTTTGATGAAGAATATGCCAACATTGTAAAGGAAATAATTCAAGCAAGAATGAATAGGCTACACGAGCCAAATGAAGGAAATCTAGACAAAATTAGGTACTATTAGAAGGGAAACCACCAGATTATTATATAGTAGTAGTAGTAGTAGTAGTAGTACTAGGACTTTATTAGACAAAAGTAAGATATTTACATGATTATTGAAATTATGGGTCGCACGGGCTATTATATAGTAAAAGGAGGGACTATTTGACAGAGAAAATTAATGATCAGAGAATTGGGATGGAAACAAATAGGAACCGCGCTATATTATATTATATAATTGGGATATATAATGAACCGTGCTGTGTGTGTGTGTGTGTGTGTGTGTGTGTGTGTGTTGTCCCAGCGATATCTCTGTTCCTCTGATATAGTCTGTATATATCTGTATCATTCTATTCCTGTACTCGTCCTTATCCCTATCTCTTCTTTCGTTACGTGCGTCCGCGCAATGAACGCGCCGCACGTAATATAGTCCCGCGACACGAAAGGCCCGAAGTCAGTTATTAGCGTCAGGCCGACCGGCAGTCTTGCTTCAGTGTTTGAAGTTTCGTTGTGCGGCGAGGATCGCCGAGTTATGGGTCCCTCCGGCTTCCAGCATTACGAGTTTGCGTGGAAATACTGTGAGGAACCGAAGTTGATTTATGAGTGAGTGAAGAAGTGAATGCTGATATTGTTTATTATTCATATTTATGTAGGTTATAAGACTGCTAAAAAATGGACTATTGTTTGTTTATATTGAATCAGTTTCAAACTATTGATCTTCTTTATGTTTCATTTATTATGCTTGACTCATATATTTATTTATTTGAAATATACTTCCACATTATTTTTACATGCTGACTTATTATTTGTATTCTAATCATTACTGGAACCTCGGTATAATTAAGTTCAGTCCGATAGTTAAAGTATCCCCGTTAAAGTCTGATGATTATAAAGGATTGTTTGTTCAGCTTAGATTATTACTTGTACATTTTGACGAAATATTCATGCCTAGTAGATTGCCAACTCAGAATTGTAAAACATGTCCGCAAAATAGGGCCCAGCCATGGATACTCTGCTAAAATTATTACTGTTTATCAATTTTGCTCTTTGGTTCTCATTAGATACGCGATAATTATATTTTGTCATATTAATGGACGTTTGTTGTTTACGCTATGATTTTTAAGTCTTATGTTTATTTATAAGAATTAGAGCTTACCCGAATCCCAAACTATAAGGTAGCAGCTTTCTTTATTATTATTATTATTATTATTATTATTATTATTATTATTATTATTATTATTATTATTATTATTATTATTATATTCACGAGACCTCAAGAGCACACGCTATATACAGTAATTAATTTTCTCTCCGTACAAGAAGAAAGGGTTTCAGGCTAGAACAAACATGATTAGGAATGAAAATGGAGATATGATGGCAGGTTCCAGGAGTATATTAAATAGACGGAAGTTACTTTAATTGACTATTAAATGTGCATGCAGAACAGGATATTTAATAGGATAATTTGCAGAAGCAGAAATGCTAGTCACAGAACCAACTGCATTAGAGGTTGAAATGGCGATAGAATAATTGCAGCTGTATAAAGCATCAGGTTCTGATGGGATCCCTGCAGAACTGATAAAATCAGGGCGAGAAAAATTAATGCGCAAGATACGTCGGTTACATACTATGATTTAGGAAAAAGAAGCCCTTCTAGATGAATGGAAAGAATGGATTATCGTATAAATCTGTAAGAAATTATATAAATTAGATTGCAACAACTACACGGGCATCTCATTACTCTCAACTTTTTACAAAATCCTAACAAATATATTAGCAAGCAGACTTACTAACTATATTGGTGACCATCTAGGAGATCATCAGTATGGATTTAGGGGAAACAGGTCTACAACGGATCAGATTTTTAGCATAAGACAGATTTTATATAATAAATGTGAATATAATTGCATAGTACATCAAATATGCAGTGGTATAAAAAAGGATGGCGGAGACTTACATGGTTGAAAGTACACGATAATAGAAGCAACAATGCCCCAGTAAACATGGGTCCGCAAACGAGCCGTTTGCGAGATAACTACGAATGTATGGTCACAAGCCGCCACTGACTTCATTGTAAACATCGTCGTAGTTAGTACAAATTAATTAGAATTTAGACTTTACTATTAATTTTTCATCTCATTTAGTTCACAGTTTACTTTCTTTATGGGCCACCTATTAAAGGAGGAGTTCGAAGTGTCTTCCTTGCATCTGGATGCAATACTGTTCTCGTCTCTGCAATGAATGTCGAATTATTTCGAAAACCCCTGGATAATTTCTGAATTCTTGACAAGCATGTACAAGTCTCTGCTCCAGTTCTTCAACCGTTTTAACGGGTGTGCTGTACACTTAGCTTTTGAGGTGACCCCAGACTCAAAAATCCAAAGGATTGGATCAGGTGATCTTGGAGGCCAAGGTACAGATCCGCCTCGACTTATCCATCTTTGGCCGTATCTGTGCGTTAGATGCTGTCTCACAGCAGCAGCAAACTGTGCCGGAGCTCCATCATGCATGTACCACAAACTCCGACGTTGCTGAAAGGGAACATCCTCAAGCAATCCTGGAAGATGACGCCGCAGAAACCTAAGGTATCTCCGTCCATTAAGTTTTTGTGGAAGAATGTGTGGCCCAATGAGATTATCACCTAGTACCTCTAACCACACATTCAGTGAGAAACGGTGCTGAT
The DNA here is from genome assembly GCA_030220185.1 of Diploptera punctata. Taxonomy (NCBI): domain Eukaryota; kingdom Metazoa; phylum Arthropoda; class Insecta; order Blattodea; family Blaberidae; genus Diploptera; species Diploptera punctata. Next base: position 671,598 of record JASPKZ010007697.1, on the reverse strand, counting down.
TTGGTGACTGATGAACAGCATGTGGGTTTATTTCACACCAAAAATGTGTATTATGATAATTAAAAACACCATCGCGTGTGAATCCTGCTTCGTCTGTAAATAAAATGTAACATGCGAAACGAGGGTTGACTACTGTCTGTTGTTGCATTCACTGACAAAACATCACTCTAGGAACAAAGTCCGCATCATTGAGACATTGAACTCGTTGGAGGTGGTCTGGGTACAGTAAATTGCGCTGTAAAATTCTCCATATACCACTGTGGCTTAGTACAGGCACTTGTGTGACAATTATTCTCGTCGAGTTTCCTGGAGAGAACTCTACTGCTTCCAACACCATATACTCAACCTCAGGCGTAATGCGAGCAGGCCTACCTACTGCTCTGCCATGTGCAAAACTCCCATTTTCTCTCAGGTCCTGATGGACCCTTGTAAATGTACGACTTTCGGGGTGTCTTCGATCAGGATATGTTTTTGGTACAAACGTGCAGCCTCCCGTGCATTGCCATTAGCCCTACCGCACATGAAATGCATATCCGCATACTCTTCGTTACTGTAAGGTTCCATTGTAACTACAACACAGCACAAGTGGCACTTCTCAGACGAGACTGATACCTTTTGAAACTGTGTACTGTAACCGTCCTGTACGTTCTGCATGTATGGTTTGATTACAACTCCACCTCCCGTCAATGTTCAGTATTGTAAACAAAGAAAATAGGACACCTTCAAGTGCGCAAAGAGTAAACCATACCATGTTACAAACAATGACGTCAATGGCAGCTTGTAACCATACATTCGTAATTATCTCGCAAACGGCTCATTTGCGGACCCATGTTTACTGGGACATTGTTGCTTCTATTATCGTGTACTTTCAACCATGTAAGTTTGCGCCATCCTTTTATGATACCCCCTGTATGTAGACTTCAAAAAACGCATATGATTTAATTAAGAGGGAGAAGTTATATAGTATCCTTCTGGACTTCGGAATTCCTTAAAAGTTAGTTAGATTTATACGAATGTGTCTAAATGGCACAAAAAGTAGGCTGCGTGTAGGCAAGCAGTTTTCGGATACTTTTGAAATTCTCAGTGGGTTAAAGAAGAGATGCACTGTCTCCTCTACTATTCAATTTTGTATTAGAGCTTGACATAAAATCTTTGGAGAATGAAGAAGACCTAAAACCCAATGGTATTGATAGGCTGTTAGCTTATGCTGATGATGTAGTATTATTGATGATATTGAGATTGAGGAGATACTAAGATCCAACACACACACACACACACACACACACACACACACACACACACACACACAACACACACACACACACACACACTCTATTGACGAACACTAAGAAATTGGGACTGGAAGTAAACATCAATAAAACTAAATATATTTTCACACATAGAAATGTATTATATAATGGAAATGGACATCTAATCACAAATGAAGGAAATTTTGAAGAAGTATGTGATATGAATTATTTAGGAACAATAATTACAAATAGGAATGAAATGCACAAGGAAATTAGACAAATGCTCAAATCTGGAAATGCATGTTCCCAGCATGTCTTCCCAGCTCCTTTCAAAAATGTTGAACTGAAAATATATAAAACAGTTATTCTCCCATTTATGTTATATGGATGCGAAAATTTGACTCTTATTTTAAGGGAGGAAAGAAGATCACGAATATTTGAGAACAAAGTTCTTAGGAAAATGGTGTGGACCAAAAAGAGATAAACAGAGAGGTGAATGGAGGAAACTACATAATAGTGAACTACATGATATATTACGTATATATTAAGTACAGTTAAGTCTCGTAGGCTGCGGTGTGTAGGGCATGTGGCTCGAATGGAGGATGAAAGAAGTGCATGGAAGCTTCTGGTAGTAAAACCAGAGGGACGATTACGAGTATTTGAGAATAAAATTCTTAGGAAAATTTTGTGGACCAGGAAGAGATGAACAGAGAGGTGAATGGAGAAAACTACATAATAGTGAGCTACATGATATGTATAGGAAGCCAGATATATTAGGAACAGTTAAGTCTCATAGGCTGCTGTTAGGCAGGGTATGTGGCACATATGAAATGGGATGAAAGAAGTGCATGGAAGCTTCTAGTTGGAAAAGCAGAGAGAAACACCGAGTTGGTAGACCAAGAATGAGTGGGAGAATAACGTTATCCATAATTTGAAGGAAGTAGATTATACAGGGGATGATTGAAAAACATTATTTCAGGATAAAGATGTATGGAGAACTTACGTCCACGCGCGGGCCCTGGGTTAGACAGAGCGAATGAGTTAGATAGTTATCAATAAACATACTATTTGATGATTTTTGTAATAACATAGGGCTACTAAATTAACACTCTGTACGAGATTAAAAAACATGTCAAGTAGATTGGTTGAACTCTTCTTAAATGGTTCAGAAAATCTTATTTAAGATAGAAATATTTGATTCTGACATTCGGGTGTCAATGTTGTGGGCGTCTGCAGTAGCCTATTTATTATAGTTACAAAATCAAATTCAGTCTTCATTCAATTAGAATCACACAATAGGCCCTAGATACAATTTATAAATAATAACATGAATAAATGATTGTAACAATTCTTATGTTAGGTATTAGGAAATATTGAGATTGCTATTTTGCTTAATAATCTATAACATTTTATTTACAATTTATTAGCGTTTTTCATGACTTTTGTACAGGTATGATGACTATTTAGCTTGTAAATATGTTGAGTGATAAGTAATATTACAAAATGGCATTTCATGGGAAGGACCCCATACAAAGTAAACTCTGTCTACAGAATAAAATTTTAGAGAGATCTAATCAATTTAAATATCTTGGATATTATCTCTCTATCTGGGATGAAAAGGATATCTCTGAAAAATTACTAGTTATAATACAAGTTTGGGAATTATTAATCAAGTTATGGAACCATCCCCTGTACAAAAAAACACCAGATTACGCTTATATGACACTTTCGCTAGACCAGTGTTGACCTATGGTAATGAAGCATAGACACTAAAAAGACAACATGAAAGCAGAATAACGGCTTGTGAAATGAGATTCATGCACAGAACAGCGGGTTACACCAGATGGGATCGGAAAAGAGAACACCGATATCTTAAAAGAATTGAAGACTACGCCAATTTTGGAATATATTGAACAGTACCAACTAAATTGGAAACACCATCTTGAAAGAATGAGTTCAAATCGGATCACAAAAGCTGTTTATAATTATATACCAAGAGGACGAAGATCTCTGGGCCCCTATGAAACGCTGGAGGGAAAATTTTCTATAGGATCGTAACAGAAGAAGACAACAACCTTAGTAGGCACGAGGGTCTATTCAGTACGGGTTTAGATTAGGCTTATGTCTGGGTTCTACCGGCGCGGCGTGAAGGAAGGAAATTAGGTGATCAGTAACAATGAGTTGTGTAATTAATTAAAGAGGGTTTATTATGTTAACCTCTTACGCACAACAAAATATTCACAAAAATCTTGTAGACTACTTGAGCAAATCTAGACTTCCCTAGTGTGTTTACGTAAGATAGATAGATTCCCACTTTTAGGTAATAATATGGGAGCAATTGGCTCCTCTGAATACTCGTAATGTGAGCAACTAGCCCACTCTGTTTTTGTAAGGGAGCTATGGTCCCACTCTGTGTTTTATAATAAAATTACACGGCCTTATATAATTATTTCGTAAGGAAGTTGTGAATTGCCTCAAGCATTCCCTTTAGCTTATTATAACATTACAAAATTTCTATTGGTAAAATAAGTTTGTATACACCTCTATTATTTTTAGATTTTTTTACATATGCGACAGGGTACAGGCCTACTAATTTGTAGGGCGTGGCTTTTGAATATCTAGGACTTTCTTAATATTTTAGGTATCCACCCTCTTTTGGAGGTAAATATCTCTAGAGACGCTGAAGGTTCATACACCTTTACATATATTTCTCTGAGGCTATTCATTCCACTTCACTAAGTTTGAAAATCTGACCATTTTCGACCCCTCAGTCAGATTTACACTATTTATAAATTTAATATTTAACATTAATTTCGCTTCGCTAGGTTTGGAAATTGACGTTTTGCAATTCTCACTATCTTTGACCTATCAATCAGATTTACACTTTTTTAAATGCATACCTATTTTATAAAAACCATTAATTTCGCTTCGCTGGGTTAAGTACCTCTCACTGTCAACCCTTTATGTTACAGTTACTCACTGTATAACAGCCTATTGTGTGGTCCAAATCATTAACCAAATAAATTTTAATTCTACCAGTTACCCCTGCTGCAAATGGTAAAAAAGAAAAGGTGACATAGGTATTTTTGGCTAAGGACGGCAGTATGATGACAAACAGTAAATATGACAAAAGTGAAGTAATGTTTGGCCAGTTTTGATTAAAATCCGGAAATAGGAAAAATTAAAAAGTAGCAACAATTAAATTACCCTAATGTGAATATTTCTCTTACGCCATCGAAAATATCACTTTGTTGCTTAAAGTACAGAATTATATTAACTTCTTTCATTGTTCATTTGTATAGATCTCAAATAAAAGGGAACAGAGGAAATAGTATTTGAACTTGGGTAATTTAGTATATAAAAGTAATTGTCGAGGCTGTAGCAAGATTCTGGCATCCCAAATAATATATAGAAATAATTAAGCATAATTAATTATTATTTATAATAGAACTAACAAATAGTAATTATATTATTATAGATACATGTTGTTTGGACTCATCTCAAACAGGATGAAACAAGGATCCAATAGTTTGTTATTACGAGGATTTCAACAACCTCATGAAACATATGTGAAATGATTATTAAGTCATACTCCTATGAAACGGAAGCCAGGAAAATTACTGAACCCCATTTGCTATTGTAAGACTGGAACGAGTATACTCTCCGACAATAGAGAAGAATTCTACACTTTTTTTATGGCACGTGCTTATAAGTCTACGGTATTGTTAGTTCTCCTATAACAATGGGTAATACTAAACTCAACATAAAAGAAACATATTTTTTGTACTGAAGATAGGATTCCCTCAAAACCCACTCAGTTGGCTGCAACTCTTAAACAACGTGTCAAATTGACAAGGACCGCACCCTTGAATATCGTAAGATAATGACGACGCAGGACAACCCACTAGGGCAGATGTAAATATGTTTTGCAACCGTATATCCGATCAGGGAGTGGGAATTATTAGAATTTTTAGAAAAAGAATAGGATATTAGGAAAGGAACTCCCACGATACCCACACACTTAAATTATAGAACCAATTCTGATGTATGTAACGTATTAAATGGAATGGATTGAAGGCGATCTCTTGAAAGAGCGTAAACCACTTAGTTTTCGTCATAGCTGAAATCATATTCGGAAAACACAAGTTCGCATGCCCTCGTAGCGGACGGACTTAACAAGTAAGGGCGCTGTCGTTATAGGAGCTTCTAACTAGTTCTCACGTCCTGTACGGGAGATATACAGCATAATCTAGTGATTGCGCTCCGCCATATGATTACATTTATTAACTTAAAAAATCGGCAGAGTATGCCGCTGAAAATATATAAGTCCCGAATCGCAGAACTTAGCGCCCGACCATCGTCTCAAAGTGTAGAGCCGAACAATCTGTAGTATAGGCCTATAATATTGAATGTACGTACCTCGTAATCAATACCCTTACCTAAGCAACGGGAAGCTACCACACCTTCAATTCCCTAGTAAAGCTGCAAGCATAGCATGCAAAATGCTATGATTGCAGTGAAGGACCTGCCTTCGGGCAGAATTACTATGGACGGACCTGTGATAAAGATCAAGTTTGTGGGAATAATAACGTAAATTGGTTAATCGCGTGTGTTATATAGCATAGGCGAATACCCTAGTGAATGATCGTCAACAAACCAATAAGAGTGTCAATAGTGACGAATATAGCTTATATTCTCTAATAAAGTTTCTTAGTGTTATTGCCATACAAATGAAATGCCACTCCACGTCATTTCAATGTCGCCTGATCTCCGTTTGTCACCTGAGTGCAATAATCCAGCCCACTGAACCAAGAGATCCCACTAGACCGGAGCATTGCGATCCCACATAACAATTCCCGCCAATATTTAAATCCCCCATAATAACCCCCTTTAAGACTTAAACTAAATTATTGACCTCAAACTTTTTAAAACTGCATGCACTACATTTATAGAATTGAGATAGAATGAGCGTGTCTGCTGTTCAGGATTAGGAGTAACTTCATTACCTCGGGCTGAACGGATACAGATTCAAAGATCGATCGGGACTTCTTTTTCGGAAGTTTACATAATCTATAAGATAAATGTCAGGATAATTTCCGGCCTAAATTGGTCCAACGGCCATCATACTCATACAAAAAAAAACGAATTACACCGTTTTGGATTTTTAAATTAATTTTTTGCTTTTTATAAAATCTGATAGGCGATTCTAAACGGAATTTTTGTGCTGAATTCGCAAATGATATCCTTTTTCTCCCAGCACGTCAAATGTTCAAAATATTCATGAATAACTATAAATTAAATTATAGCTGTGTGAAAAGTAATAAAAATTACTTTCAACATTCTTCTTGTAAAAAACTGGACCATAATTTGTTACTTGCCACTAATTAATCATTACTTAATAATAATAGTGAATATTAATAATTATAAGCATTCCTGGCATAGCTATACTTCACTTTTCGACTCATAGTATTCTTGAACTGACTGTTCATCATCAGTTTTTGAATTTGTGGGCCAATGAATATAACAGTTTTCATTTTTTCATAGGATACTGAAGGAAATGTAGCACAAAGGTATTTAAAGCACTCACTGTCTTTATTCAGAGTTTTCAGAAATTGTTTCATTAATCCTAATTTTACATGGAGAGTTGGCAACAATATTTTTGAGGGATCAATAAGAGGTTCATTCTTATATTTATTCGCCCGGTTTTAAATTTGTCCTACGTGGCCACTGTTCCCTTTCCCAGTGTTCTGACATAATTCTACTATCCCATTCACATACGAGAAAAGGGTATTTTATAAAATCAGTTTGCTGACCAACTAATGGTTCAATAATTATGAAATCACCACAGACTAGCATAGATGGTTTTCGTACTGCAGGTTTTGTAACAAAAAAAAATACATTTTTATATGTCTCCTTAAAACTGGAATGGAAGGATGAATGTTTCTATTATGAAGCAAAACACCTCTAAGACTGTTTTAGAAGAATCTATGAAGAACCTCCACTCTTTGGAATTGTAGTTTATGAAATTTTAAGACAGCAGGGGTGTCTTGGCAATACACTATTTTTTTTCAGCAAAACAAAAGGGGGGATAAGTTCCTCCTCACGATGCCTGTAACATGAGAAATATGTACCCTCAGCCAATACGTTCTTTTCTTTTAACCTAGAGCCTAACCGTTCTGCTGATTCTTCAGGAAAATTTAAATCCCTCGCTAAATCATTAAGGTTATTTTAATTTAAAAAATCTATCATGATCAGTATTATATGATTCATCATCCAATGGAGGTTCAGTTTCGGTGCTACTGGACACAGACAGCAATGTATCTGATTCAGGGTGTAAGGGAACCAGAATATGAGGACCATGATGTACGGGCCGAATGGCAAATGGAATGTTAGGATATACAATATCTTCTTTGTTTTTAGCATTATATCCTGCTACCTTAACTGTGCAAAAATAACAATCGTCTCCATGATTTGTAGATTCCCTCCAAATCATAGGGATACCAATGGGCAAAGATTTTTTTTTTCCATTTTTCCAACTCCTCAACTCTGCAACAAACCCATGGCACACTTTATGAGGGCACCACCATTTATCCTGGTCTCCTAACTTTATGCCAAAATATTGAAAGTAAGTTTTCTTTATAAAAGCAGTTGTATATGTCTTTGTTTTACTAACGTATATGACTGGCATATATAACTAAAAACAGATCATTTACATAACCGTATTTCGTCATTTCTAACAAACAAAACTATTGTGTTGAACTCTCGCAGAGAAATGAGAACTCACACGCTTCACGTTTACACGACAACGAACAGCGCAAGACTGATCTCCATTTTGAAAACAACTTTTAATATGGGATAGGTTTATTTTCTTAGAAAGGTCTTCCTTTAGTCTGATAAGTTGGATTGCACCTAGATATATACAGGGACTCTCTGTCAGTTCTCTAATGCATTGTTTGTTTTAAATAGCATTCTCTAAGAGTAAATATTTCCTTCGATAATTTTTTATAGCCTGAGACACTAAATATTTCAACTTCTTGTTTATAGATAATGTTGACGCCTCAGGTTAGCTGCCTTGAGTGGTTAGCTAGATATGTCAGTGTTGGCTAACCTGAGTCTTGTCATGGATTGAACTGCGTTGTGTACGCATCATTCTTGTTGTGTGTGTAGCTCCTAGAGAGCGGTCGTGTGTTGTGTTGCTCCTCGGCAAAATAGTGGGTTAGCATCCACAAGCGCTTCGAAATAACTGTTAGTGATAATTAAGGCTAAGAGATCAATAGCCGTACATTATAAGTGTTAGTAAGTGAATTATAAGTGTGAATGCTTCGGCGTGAGTAATTTAAATGAGAGAACTGAACACGACGTGAGCACGTGGTGATCTTAATGTATATGATTACTTATATTGTTGAAATATAGTCTTATTTTCATATGTCTAATCCTTTGTGTCACAATAAATAAACTCCTAAATATGCAGTTCACTTCAGAGAGAAGAACTTTACAGGTTTAGAAATAAAGTTCCGTGAACAATTAACCTGTATGTGTAGTAAGTATATATTAACCCTGCTACAGATAAGATGAATGCAGATAGATAAATGTCTCCAAGAATAACAACGGATATCTTAACCGTTGTTAATTTTAATGGGAAGACAAGTTTTTGTATGGACCTAGGGTGGATATAGTTAGTAGATTTTAATAAATATAAAGAAAATGTAAAATATAAACATAATAATACTTATATTATTTCACATTTTAAGTAAGAAGGTTTATATTATAGACTGTTGGGCCTTTCTAGCAAACGATAAGCACACTGTAATATTACTACAGTACGTACATTGCAAAAAATATTCAAAAACAAAATTTTGAATTGTAAACAATTCTGACGTTGTACGCGAAAATGGATTTCATTTTTGCAATCAGTGTGAAATTGTGATTCAGAAACGCTCATTTATTAAAAAATCAATGCGGAACCGTGTTATTGTTGGGCTTCTATGCGTTTGTAAGCCCACTAGTCCATGCATTTTGCAACGGAGAACAAATAAATAAATAAATACAGGGTGATTCAAAAGGTTGTACACGCATTTCAGGAGCTTATACGCTTATAGAGGGTCCGAAAAAACACAACTTTTGGTTAGTAACTTATGTTCTGGAAAGTAATACTGGGTCAGTACAAAACTTCGATCGGGAACCTCGATGCAGGTCTAAACATACTTTTCAGAGAGGGATTGGGTTTGATACACTACTTTATGGATTTATGAAGACGCTCTGTTGTCATACCATTTAGTGCAATAAAGCACTTGTGTACTCTTCTGTTCACATCTGATAGTCATTCGTGTGCTCTGCAGGTTGTTTTCATTTCAGTACGGGGTCTGCAGTGTATTGTAGAGGTCCACTACAGCATTACTTTGAATATATGTATTGTTTGTGAAATACACGTTGTCAGAACTTCGAGACATGCATTTCATGTATGGTAAAGCGAATGATATTGCACCCTAAGCTCAAGGTCTGTATAGAGCACAATATCCGAACAGACGTCAACCACAACCTCGAATATTTCAAAACGTTCACTATCGACTCTGGAGACAGGTTCCTTGCGTTTATGGCATCATGTAGGTCGACCACGTACGATTGGAACAGTCGATATGGAAGAGGAAGTTCTTGCCGTCGTTGAAGAACATGCCTATATTCAATGTGGTGGTAGGCATTTTTAAAACCTAGTTTTGTAAATCCAAATTGGTGAATAAATTTGCATTTGTTTAGGTGTGTGCACAAAATAATTTCTTGTCCATCCTGACATTCCAGGGTATGTACTGACCCAAGATTACTTTCCAGACCATAAGTTACTAATCAAAAGTTGTTGTATTTCGACCCCTCTATAAGCTCCTGAAATTTGTGCGCAACTTTTTGAATTAATATGGAAGGAAAACATGAGGTTGACACGGGAGGACGTCAGCAGCAGTAAATGACCGAAGATATATATATATATATATATATACCGTATATACTTGCCGTCTCGGTAAACGTGTGGTTAGTGCTTGCGGGTGCCACGACTGAGATTCCAGGTTCGAAACCTGACGATGATTTTCCAGATTTTTCTCAGGGTTCGTCACATCAACACTATTCATTCTCCTTACCCTCCATTCATGTAATTTAATTTCTCATCCACTCATTTCATATTACCCTGCACCTCATCTCATGTCAGGAAAAAGTAGTTTGATTGGCACCCACACGTGTTGATAATATGTGGTCGGGAGGGATCTATGGTAGGGCCCACCAGGATGCTGATCGCTGACTCCGAGACTTGGGGTAATGATGGTATGGGTATGGGTCATGAGAGAAAAACCTGGTATACCGGACTTGGAAGACGACCTATAAATCACATAATATCGTTGAATAGGCTTTATTCCATTCATAAATAATATACTCGGATAGCGCAATGGATGATATATCTTTCAAGTCATGGTTCTCAGGGCAGTCTTTCCGCCTGTATGAATAAACACTAAAATATCTATACTTAGCGACTAACATCTTCGCGCTAGCGACATGTTTAATAAAAATATAAGAAAATTAATATTGTTATAAGAAAAGGCATCACCCAATAATTATTCTATTTAATAGAGTAATATTTTCATCATCATCATCATCATCTTAGTACATTCACGAATTTAGGTCATTTGTTGACCTGTTTAGACCTCAAGAGAAACATCATCCAGAAGTCTTTTGAGTGGACGTCCTGGTCTACTTCTTTCTGCAGGTTGATATCTTAAAATTTGTTTGGGTATCCTGTGATCTTCCATTCGATGAACATGTTGCTTCCATCTTGACTTATAATCAGACATTTTGTAATATTTCCCAGTAAATTAATTGATGAAGGGGCAACTATATAACACGATTATAGTGTAATATTTCCCAGTAAATTAATTGATGAAGGGCAGCTATATAACACGATCATAATAATAAAAATCATCAAACTACATTCTATTTTTAACAAGCCTTTAATAATATAATTAATCTCCCACTTTCCCACATGTTTGTTCACTTTATCGCTATAGACAATTCTCAATCTATTTATTCAGGGCACATTAAGTTACATTAGGTAGGTTAGACTATGTTAAATTAGATTAGATTTTTTATTATAGTAAGCAGTTAGGTTAGTTTAGATTAGTTAATTTCTTTGTTATCGTGATTCCCATAAATTGGTTATTCTTTTGTACACTATATAATATATACCTTCCTCATTTACGTACTCATAAAATCTATCTGAAGTGATTGTTGCATTTTTCAAATAAACAAATATATATTCCTCTGGTAACTGAGTACATTCTTTATAATAATTTTTGTTTTCGTTTTTCATTGAACAGAGTGATGCGTCGTATAGAATCCCATGTTCCGTAAAACGTGATTTTATGTTTACAGTACGTATGTAATGACTTTTCGTCTGAAGGAAAAATAATAATTAGCGAATAAATATTTGAAACGAATATAAAAAGTATCTAAAAGACACTATGTTAAAACAATATTGAACTTATGGAGGTACATAAACCAACAAAATGCAGCTTTACTATGAAAATATTTTTAAATTTTGCAATTTAATAGAATTGGATTCCGTTTATATCAATTAAAAAATTAAAAAGTCAACAAAAAATCACTGAAACATGAAATATTCCAACGTGTCAAATTAAACTTTCACAACTTGCATTAGGTTGGCAGGACGGAATGTGATCAAAGATAGTCGAAATGGTTTGTGTCAGATACCAACTTTAAAATAGCTAAAGTCGACGTCTCATATGTCTCCCTTCTGCTGGTTCGATATTTTATAGCTTTATTTAACAAAACTCTTCGAAGATAAATTTACTGTTGCAATAGAAATATGGGCGTGAAAGGAGCGATAAGTTCTGGTCAGAGATTTCAATTTCCAAGTTTCAGGTTGTTTTTAAATTGATCAAACTAGAGGCCTCAAGAGGCTCTTAGGATATTGCGAGGTTAAGTCTCTCACTTCACTAGACAATCGGCACGAGATATCAGCCGGATTGTGAGCCCTATGTGACGCCCTTCTTTACACCCATAACTGCGTCTGGTACTCGATTCAGTTAAACGGTGAGTCGGCTCAGGACCATATTGCCGTCAGAAGGTTTAGGCCAGTTTAAAAATCCTTGGCCCACCTGGACTCGAACTCCCAACGGCTATTAGTAAATAGCGTAACCAACTACGAACAGCGTGCTCCGTTTGAGATTCTTTTACGTGCCGTAAATATAGAATACGTGCTGGTTCATTTAATCACCATTTGGATATGAGACCAGCAGACAGGTGCTTTCCATATCTGTCGAGTGATGGTATTTAGTTTAACCATTTCAGATGTTTTTTTTTTATTTCACGAAAAAAAATATCCGCCATGAAGAAATCAATTTTTTTTTAAGTTTATACGATAATAAAATTCTATACAGTTAGATGGTTTTTAAAAAGATTAATATTTGAATAATGTTCATTAAAGATGACACTGGGGTCATATGTTAAAGGAAATTATGGATACTTATTAAAACTGTATATTTTACGCTGCTTAAAGTTTCTACATTTTTATATCCTAGGAATGATATGTTTAGTGAATTCCTTGTTATTTTTTGTCTTTATATTGAAGAGCGTAACCATGTGCTAGAGATATTTGAATAAATACCTCCGGCAGTAGTATATGAAATATGTCTATTGCATACTTGTTGGAAATTTGCTCAAATAATGTTGGCGTTCATGTGGGAGTGATTGCCCCGGAGGACTGTGAAATTCTGCTCCGATATATTACTCGAATCAAAAAGCGCTTCCAAATTAATTAAAATTTTCATCAAAAAGTTTTTATCCCATATAAATATTGCTTAATATATATATATATATCAGTGTTAAATGGGTTCGTTATACGTGTAAAACAAGTTTATCATGTGTTGTTTATATTATAAAATATTTTGTTACAAATTTTGAAGTTTCTCAAGTAAAAAATAATATAATCAATTATATTGATACGGTGATATGCGACACAACATACCTCTGAGCGGCGAAGAAATGTCTCAACCACGATGCCAATTGTATAGTAATAAGCTTGCAATGAAGTATGACTGAGTTGAATACTTTTCGCACATTCTACAACACGAATGAGGTGAGAATGAATAACACTAATCACGATATAAGGGAATTTAATTATACAGGGAATGATTGATGAATATTAGACAAGTATAGGGTTGTATGGAGATGTTATTTTCGCCCCGCCATTACACTTAAGTTAGATAGTGGAAGTGAGTTAATGAATATGACAAATGACAAGCCATTTTTATATACAAAATTAAAAATGTAAACAAAAATAACTCACCATTATCTCATTTTTGTTCTTAGGTCATCGGAATTATCATTTTGATCTTTCGTGCGACAGGTAGATTGGTATTGCAGACACTGTCTCATAAATGTCTTATTGTCAACAAAAATTTATTTGGATTTTTTAAAAATAATTAAACTATTCTTTTATGCTTTGGTGCAGAGCTACGGGACTTGCGCTGGTTCGAATCTCTATAGGGGAAGACATTTTCTCATCAAATTTCGGCCGTATGAGACCGGTGTACACCCAAAATCATTAGGAACTCGGGTAGCTAAATTAAGTAGCGGCTCCAGGTTGAGAAAACCAACTATAACGGCTGGGGAACCTGAGACACTGACAAAATATCACGCTTACACTGGCTGGATGATTGTCTACCTCTGCGATTAACATATGTCAATCTGAGGTCATGAGCCGGCTGATAGGTCAAAGATCTTCTACACCTGTCGCACTGTGGATTTTTTTTTCAAGTAGAGATAATCTAATTCCATAATATTTTATCCGTCTTTCAGTGAGGTTAATTATCCAGAGACCGTACCAGTCTCCGGTTTTTGATACGAAAAATTTGTTGAGACCCATTTCTACAGCTTCAGTGTTTTAAAATAACACGCATGAAATTGACGAAAATGGCCATGGATCGATATAGAGGTAATTTGAAGGCGCAGGATAGGGCTCTATGTTAAGTGTGTTAAGCGATGTGATTCCTTCCAATTCCTGAACTGTTGTCATGATTATTCGTTCATACAATATGGGATCCGAACGGATTTCTATCCGCGACCATCACAATTTCTTGAACTTGTTCCAGGTTTTGAGAATAAAGATCCGCATCGATTACGCGCCCGTTTGGAATCTCACAGAGATTTACGCCTTCAAAATTCCATTAAAAACTCCAATACCATGGAATTGCGTAAAATAAGCGAATTCCTGAGCAATGGAATTTATCGACCCATTTTACAGGTTAACGGAATATTTATTCCTTTTGGTTAAAATGAATAAAATCAGTTTTCTAACCCACTTATATAAGTGTCGGAACGCAGTGAAAATAAATTACGCATAACCGTAATATGTTACCTTTTTCATAATTGTTGTATAATTTCATATCAATTTTTATTTTTCCACTATTTTATTAATATATGCAATATATCTTATAGGATACAATGCCAATTTAAGGGTTAATTTAATTAATTAACATTATATATTGCGACGAACCTAACATGGCGGTTGCTAGAGTGAATTTTTATTTATTTATTTTTTTTTTTTTTAGTTTCAGGTATACTCGAATTTCTAATGATAGGATTTCGATGATTTATTTAAACTTTATTTTACTTTTTTAAATTGATTTCCTTATGTCAAGTTTGATTTGGAACAAAAAATTGCGGCCGCTAGAACGTTAACAAACATACACACACACACGTATATATATATATATATATATATTCATCCATAGTAATTCTGCCCGAGGGCAAGTCTTTCACTGCAATCATAGCATTTGTCATGCTATGCTTTGCAGTTTTATTAGCGAATTATAGGTGTGGTAGCTTCCCGTTGCTTTCAACATCGGTGAAGGATGATGATGATGGCTGGATGATTTTTGGGGACCGTTGGGCCTAAGCTTTCTGACATTTGTCCTATAGGTGATGAAAAACCCCAAAAAAACCTCACCCTGGAGCCTGTCCCGACCGGGAATCGAACCCGAGCCAGCTGCGTGACAAAGCTACATCAAGACCACAGTGGTAGATATATATATAGGCCTGTATATAGTCTATAGAAAATTTTGTCATTGTCATTTTCGGTGTCTACTAAATAGGATCGGTGAAAATCTCTCATAAAGATTTGAAAATGTTTTCAGGAGAAGAACCTCGGAATTTTCCAAAAAGAAAAAGAACATTACTTTTGAGATAACCAAATAATTTCTTTGGAAATTGTTGGAATATTTTCTTGAGACTTTTTCAATGTTATTTAACATTTTCCAATACTGTTATTTTAGCATATTTTTCTTTTCACAATATCATTACAATATTATAGTATGATCAATTACTGGAACTGTGTTAAAATAACAGTATTGGAAAATGTTAAATAACATCGTTAACTACTTATAAAAGTGTTGGTGTAAAATTCTCAAACATAGATACTTCTAAACGAAGCCGGCCGTTGGCGATAGTAGTAACACCTACCTGACAGCGTACGAACCGAGAAATATAGATTTGTATATGTGGAAAGAATTGTTAATGTTTGTGCCAAGTCTAGAATGGTGCAGTGGGCTGCACACTAGTCTGGAGAACTAGAGGTCCACGGTTCGGTTCGCGGTTCAGACATTAATTTTTCTTTTCACAATATCATTATAATATTTTTCAATGATCTATAATATAGATTTACAGAGAAATTTAAGTGAAATAAGAAATTAAAGGCAGACATAATAATTGGACTGAAAGTGCTTAACATAGCCCATATGTATATTAAAAATAATTTTCGATAAATAAATTAACTAAATTATTGACCTAAATACTTGAAATCGATTTAAACTATTTTGATACAGTAGGTTTATTTAGGGATCGTGTCCTACGCTGTGGACAAACGTTAACGTCGTTGCCTCAGATGTAGCGGGTTCGGGTTCGATCCTGTAGGAATGCTTTTCCAGGGTCGCTTCTTTTATGGAAATTTTCATCTGCTCTACTCAGGAAGCGTCACGGCTCAAACACTCCATCTGACCATCATAATCAACCACATAAATACAAAAACAAAAACCAACTACTATTGCAAAATGAGATTAGCGATCTGAAGAATATGTATGTTAATATATGGGATTATATGCGACGCGATGTGTCAGTTCACATAAATAAAAAAACTAAAACAAAATACTCGTAAATTATTGAAGCATTTTGTGATTAATCACCTAGTAAGCATACATACCTGGTATATACATTTTTTTCTTGAAAATGTGCAGAACAACTCGAAATTGACTTGAAAATAACTAATGGAGAATAAAAGAAGTGATGGAAATGTGTTGCAGGAAACAGAAGTAAAGCGCTCAATACGTACACCGAGAATGAGGTAGGAGAATAGCATTCACCATTATTTAAGGGAGCTAGGCCTAGATTATAAAGAGGATGTTGTAATGGCTGCGGGACGTGGAGCTAATGAGTTCAGGGGACAATCACGATCAACTTGAAGGCAACTGCGATAGTAATAACTTGGTCAATACAAATGTAGTTACTTGTAGAATTTTATTTTATAATATTTGTATAATTAATTGGAACACTTGAGAATATATTCACATAAAATCTGTCAATTCAATTTAAATTATCGCCCTTGAGACTCTCGAAACAATAGGTATTTTGGAGCGATCTTTCAATGTTCACGATTCCGAGAACTTTAGCCGTATAAATAGCACATACTTTATTCCGAACGGGAACTGACTATATTCTCCCTTAATTTATTTACAATGACTAAGCGACCTCTATTATTCTAGCTATCACATGCCACTTAGATCAATTAGTAATATAACTCGCCTACTCTTAGGCAAAAAGTAGAAAATTAGTAAAATACACAAAAATAATATATATCTTGCCAAAAGCAAGATCGCGACTATATAATCTCGCCGACAGGCAAAAGCGCTCCTGTATATCTCGCTGACAGGCAAGACGAGACTGTTATATCAAGCCGACAGGCAAGAGCGAGACTGTTCTTATGATTTTAACATAGGATTCTACCAGCGCCATTTCCGAGAATCTGTAGGGCGGTAACTTTTATTTCTAACACAAATTCAATTGGTCATCATCATCATCATCTTCAAGGTATGGGCCTGTTGGCCCGTTCCGCTCCCCGGCGGTTTACATATTATTGGAGTTTACATATTATTAATCTGAATATCATATACTCATCGGCTACATCATTCACGCACACAATTTTGATACCATGAACATTCACACGTTTTTGGGGTTGTTTGTTTCCCAGGACAGCTAGCTTGACTTCTTTCTCAGGACCATGTTTATATCATTAGGGTGGTAATGGACATTTGAAGCTTCAGCACCCTTCATAGATAGTTTTCTAAAAGATCATGAACTGTATTAGTGCGGGTTACCATCAAGTTTACTCCACTCTCTTTTGCTATTTCCTTTTATTGCCTCTACGTGTACCGCTTATTATGATATTTTGGAATAACTTCTGTATCATAATAAGCGGCCACCCCACTAGAACGGAAATCGAGTATAACTATCCCAATATTTAAAAAAGGGTGATAAAACTAAACCAGAAAATTATCGTGGAATTGCATTACTTAATAGTTCTCTAAAAGTATTCACAAAAATATTAAACAATAAAATAAACGCATTAATCCATATTAAAGAACAACAACAAGGATTTCGGAAAAAATAGATTCACATTAGATGCAATTTACATAGTTAGACAAATTGTGGAAAGATCATAGGAATTCAATAAACCAGTATTCTTATGTTTCACAGATATGAAGAAAGCTTTTGATAGAGAACAGCTTGAAGATGTTGTACATATCTTGAGAGCGAATGAAATTCCTAATGAACTGATTAGAGCAATAATATCAATTAACACACGCTGCAAAACAGTAATCAAAGTAAAAGAACAGTAAACTGAAGAAATAACCCTCACAAAGGGCATCAGGCAAGGTGACTCTTTAAGTCAATTCTTATTTAATATTATAATGGATAAAATTATTGAAACATACCACCACGTTTGGGTTATAAAATGGGAAACACTAGATTTCACTTAATATGTTACACAGATGATGTCGTTCTCCTTTCAGAATCTGAAGATAATTTACAAAGATCTTTACATCAATTTAATATAAATGCCAGAAAATACAATATGGAAATTGACACGAATAAGAAAAAATGTTTGACAATATCAAAAGAACCAGTAAGATGCAAATTAGAAGTGGAAAGAAACGTTATAGAACAAGTGTCAGAATTTAATTATTTAGGTGTATTAATAACAAACACTAAACATTTAATAAAAGAAGTAAAGAAACAAGCTGATAAAGCAGCACAAATATCAGGGTATATGAAAGATTTAATTTGGCGCAACAAACATATGTCAATAGAAAACAAAACCCGCATATACAAAACAATAGTTCGACCAGTTATCGTATATGTAGCAGAAACTAGGGCTGATACAGCAAAAACTAAACAAATAATAAGCACATGCGAAATGAAAATCTTAAGAACTATTCAGGGGAAAACTTTATTTGATAAAATGCACAACACAGAAATTAGGGACAAATGTCATATTCAAGACATAAACAAATTTATTATAGATAGACGAAAATATTAGAAGGGTCATATAGAAAGAGTGGATGAAAACCGGCTTGCAAAAAGAGCTAAAGAAGATAGACCAATGGACGGGAGAAGAACAAGAGGAAGACCAGCCAAGAGATGGATAGACAGTGAATGCACATCCAATACGTCTTCCTCCGAGGAGTGATTTTGGAAATAAACAGGATGAAAATCCTACAAATTAAGTTTAAGAAGAAGAAGAAGAAGCATCTATTTGAATAGAAACTGCAACTAATCTGCCCTTGTAATTTTGCAGATGCTGCTTTGAATTTCACTTTTCCCATGTGAACCAAATTGTTTAAGTACTGGGCTAGAGAAATTTATATAATGTATATTCTATCTAAAATTATTATGCCTATTCCTATAATTAAATTTTAATAAATAAATTTAGCCTATAATGAGGGATAAATAATCGTTCCAAAGTTTAGAAAGCATTAGTTCAAGATAGAAACATGTGTGATCATATGTCCGTGCGGCCAAGAACGACCCATTTCGATAGTGCCAGTGAGTTAATATAATTAGATTTCTTTAACATCACACATTATTACCGCTGTTAATCAAACATGGACTACAAATTTTCTTCTACTTTTATAAAAACATATTTAATTTAAAAATACTTTTTATGTACCATTTTTACGTCCACGTATACATCGCTTCTGTAAACAATCGACACATTTAAAGAGCCCTGTACAAGAAGTATTCCAAAAGTTAAATTAGTGTTTGTATATAGATATTATTTAATTGATTGATATAGATTTATGAATTCCTTCAAAATCATCATACATGTGTAAGTGGAACATGAATATTTGAACATTAGTACGACAGGAAAAAGATAGAAAATATGTCTGTAATTTTTGTGCTATTTTTAAATCATTACATGTTTTTTTTTTACTTCACAGTAGTGAGTGCTATAAACAAACCCATTTCGGTACTCGTTTCAATATTGTAAAGTTTAAATCTACCCAATCATATGTATATTTTAGATCATTTTAGGCAAAATCATAAATATCGCAGAAGTATTAGAATTAGCAAATTAGTATCCCGATAGGCGCAAGGAAGACATATTCCCAATCATATCATCTGAAATAAAAGCAGCAATTAAAAACCTGAAAAGCAAAAACTCCTCAAGCGAATATGACATAATTAACGAAAATCTCAAAATAGAATTTGAGGAACTTATAAAAACATTGCTACTTTTGTTCGACAAGATAATACAAACCAAAACATTTTCTCAACAGTGGTTCTGAAATACCATCATTCTCCTACATGAGAAAGGTTCCAGAGAAAACATAGGTAGCTCGGTCTGATACATATTTTATATACACTGCTCAAAACAATTAGAGGAACACTATGAAATATGCAAATATGTTTTCATTGGATAAAGGTACAAACATGAAATTAATAAAGTACATTATTTGTGGTTATTTATTTATTTATTTATTGCTCATGTCAGTAAAAACAAATGAATAACGCTGACAATTAACTTTTCAAATAATTCCGCTATGTAAGCAATTGAATCTTGTGCTTATTTTTCAAAGTTAAACACTCGTTATATAGAGTCAGTATCGTGTATGGCCTCCACGACATTCGATGACACTTTGGCACCTTCGTGGCATGCTCCCAATAAGATTCTAGACTTCCTCTTGCGGGATATTCTCCCATTCCTCCTTCAGAGCATCTCCAAGTTGCTGCAGAGTTTGTGGAGCTTGATGTCGGTTCCTAACCTTCCTGTCTACAAGATCCCACAAGTGTTCAATAGGGTTGAGGTCTGGGCTGACCGCTGGCCACTCCATTACCTCAATTTCGTTCCTCCTCAGGAAATCCCTGGTGACAGCCGCAGAATGTGCCCTGGCATTATCCTGCATAAACAAAAATCCAGGGCCTACTCCAATGGCAGCAGGTACTACATGCTCTTCCAGAACGTGATCGATATACCGGACAGCATTCAGTCGCTGGGGAACAAGTACAAGGTCCGTACGATTGTTGTACATAACTCCGGCCCACACCATTATGGAACCTCCTCCGAATCTATCAATTTCCTGTACAGCCTCTGCAGAAAATCTTTCTGCTGGCCGTCCCCACACCCTCAATCGACCATCACAACGTGTAAGACGATACCTGGATTCGTCCGAGAAGAGCACAGACTCCCACTGTTTCAGGTTCCAATCACCATGGTTTTCAGCATTCGTACGTCTTGCTGCCTTATGCCCATTTGTTAAGCGTGGTTTTTAACGGGCCTTTTTGGATGAATATTCTCTTTCCTTAATCTGTTCCTTATGGTTTGTTCTGAAACCCGGATTCCGGAAGCCATATGAAGGTCATTCTGCAGGTCTTTTGCAGTTTTTGTACGCTGTCGTAGAGCAGAAAGAACAACGTATATGTCATCTTGGGGGCTTGTTTTAAATTTACGGCCCTGGCCACGTATTCTACAATACTGACCTGTCTCTCTGTGTCTGTTGCGTAACCTGGACACCACGGAAGTAGAAACCCCAAGCTCTCTAGCCACTTGTCGCAGAGATTGATCTTGTCGTAAAAGATGTAGAGCATGATACATTTGGAACTCATTTAAATGCCTCATTTTATCAGAGACTTCAATGAACAAGGCAATAATCAACATTCGTCATTATAGCAACATCAGGAAGCTTACCAATTAGAAGTGGCCAGTGCCTTCCAAAATAAAAAAATGCTCTATATTTGTTACTTGAGGTAATGTCTCTGTATTTAGGCCATGGATCTTTAAAATTTGTATCCAATGATAAAACTAATAATTCAATTTACATATTGTCCAACTTTCAGCATCACAGCTTTAAAAAACAATTACTTATTCAATTTATTACAAGTGTTCCTCTAATTGTTTTGAGCAGTGAATAAGCTATTTTATTTATATATAACCTTTTTTCAGCAGTAAGAAACAAAATAATAAGTTCAATAATAGAGGGTAACCAACCGTCTGAGGAAGCAGGTTTCCAAAGACGTTACTCAACCATAGACCACCTACAAACACTGGCACAACTTATAGAAAAAGCGTACGAATAAAACTTAAAGCTTTATATAATATTTGTATACATTACAAAGATTTCTGAATCAATAGATCATATTCCCATCATACAAGCAACAGATTGTCAAGATCTACATCATAAATATTTCAGACTTCTCGTTAAAGTACTTAAACAACAAACTGAGAGTTAAAATGGACAAAATGGGGGAAGAAATCCCATTACAACGAGGGGTTAGACCCCCCTGCTAGATATCTCCGAAATTGTTCATATCCTTAATGGAAGAAGTCTTCTAGGAATATTATAGAATCAATATTAATGGAACAAAATACATGACATCGTTCTTATAATCATCATATGAAGACTCCAAGGAAATGTTATATGTAGTTTACAGAGACAAAAAAAAAATGGGCCTTAAAACAATGTGACAAAAACGAAAATAATAACTGGCAGTGACCGATGCTTATCGTCTATGATGACATTGTATATGTTAAAGAATGTGTATATTAGGTCAAACGAGTTCATTTAATAATGTAACAAATTAAAAAAAAATATATAGAAAATGTTAGCAAATATAATTTTGGAGTCCAAAATTTATCTTATTAGACAAATCAATTAATATGAAGGTTAAGAAGGATGTCATGGATATGTGCAGCCTATATTGCTCGTGCTACTATATAGATCGCAGTCATAGTCGCTAACCAAAAAAATAAATAAACACCATACAAATATGCCAGAGGAAGATGGAGCGGAAGCTACTCAATATCGCGCGCAGGGACCGGACAAGAAACAAAGCAATACGCAGGTCAACGAATCTGAAAGATGTAACGAATACAGCAATGTCCTCAAAGTGGAGTTTGATCCCAAAAACTGGACATACGCAGTGGGAATTTAGGTCAGGAAATAGGAGTGTGGGGAGGCAAAGGATGCGATGGGGACGGATGATGTTTCAAGTGTGAATTAGGGAGCGTGACAACCTTAACCAAACAACTCTGTCTTTTCTTGCATGAATGACACCCTCCGTCGTCGCAAAATTCTGCAATTAGACCACTAATCTACGTTTCTATAAACAGACTAGGAAGATAGACTGTCCGAGCACCGCGACTTTATATACCTATTGCGCTATCCCAGTATTATGGGAATAAATGTAATAAATGCCTCCTCTACGGTGGTATGTAAGTTATATGTTGTCTTTCAGGTTCGATACACTAGGTTCTAATCCCATGACCCACACAGCCATATTTAGGTTGTACCCGTGACCGCGATGGGGACTACAATACTCCCGTTGGCCCCTTCTATCATTTTTTTTGTTATCCAGGTTCGGAGTCATGAGACAGCATACTGGTGTGGTTCCCCAACCAGATCCCGCAAGCCACTTATTTTCAACATATATGTATTGCCATATTAAGTGAAAAAGGAATTCCACTACACTTGATAGCAGTAATTAAGAAAATGTATGAGAAAACAAAAATAAAAAATAAATCGAAGGGAACCAATACATATAACAGGAGGAGTTAGACGAGGTTGTCCACTATCAACTACTATTTTTAACATTTATTCCGACGACATGATCAGATCATGGAAGCAAATGACGACTGGGGGAATTACCTTAGGAAATATAGTAATAAAAACAGTAGCCTTTGCAGATGACCAGATTTTAATAGCAAAAACAGAGGACGAACTACAAAGAATGCTATATAAACTAAATGAAATATCAAAAAAATACAAGATGGAAATATCCTCACAAAAATAAAAAAACAATGGCCTTCAAGGGCACTCATCCAGTTCGGACAAAGATAATATCAGAAAATAAACCAATAGAACAAGTGGTAAGATATAACTTCCTAGATTGCGAAATATCATACACAGCGGAAACAGATATAAATAACAAACTAAATAAGTTTAATTATATAACAGGAACGTTAAAAATAACTTTGAAAAATAAAGCCAGGAAAGACTCTATAATGAAATTATACAAGACAATGGCAGTGCCTATTATTACTTATGGATCCGAAACATGGACAGTGACAACACAACAATCAGCCAGAATACAAGCTGCTGAAATGAGATTCCTCAGACCAATAGCAGGATATCAAAGAACAGACAAAAAACATAACACAGAAATAAGACAACAACTAAAAGTAGAGGAATTAAACACAACAATAGAAAAATACAGAACAAACTGGAAAGAACACTTGGCAAGGATGACTGAGAATAGAATACCAAAAGCAGCATACAGCTATTCACCACGAGGAAGAAGAAGTTTGGGAAGACCAAAGAAAAGATGGATAGCGCAGCAATTTGGAGCCGGGACAGACTAGTAAATAAGCCTAAACCGTGAAGAAGAAGAAGAAGAAGTATGTATTGCCAACCAAACTATGTTTTACCTAACTAGAAACGAGGTTAAGGGTGATATAAATAAATTCATAAAAATGAAATGGCATTGAAATTGGGGGAAATTGAAAGTATTGGTGAGATAAAATTCGGGGAGAAGAAGAATTACGAGAAAATCTCGGTATAGCCGATCACCAGTACCTCTCCGGAATCACCAGGATTCGAACCTAGAATCCCTGTCGGGGCAGCCGCACGTTCTAGTCACGCGTGAACTGAGACGTCCTAGGCCGCTAATGCATTTGTGATTTTAGCAGAATTCAAAACAGACTCATAAATAAACATTCGCAACAGCCATGAAATCATGAGACCGACATTCCATAAACGGTGCATTTCTGCACGAGATAGAGTTGCGAAGTGAAATAAGTTATACATTTTTATGCAAATATTTTTAAAAATTCGGAGAACTTAGAAGCTGAATGCACTTCGTCATATTGAAATACCACCAGTTCGGAAACGAAGCTAATGTCAATCACTTAAGCAGCCTACTTGGATGTATAATAAGACTGGGACAGTAGGCCTTTATTCTTGACTGATTAATTATTCAGTACTGTATATTTATTACAGGGAAGAATTAATTAGCTTGATGTAACACTCTTCAGATTAAATTGAGTATTGTATAGCACATTGTACAATACCACGTAATGCAGCAGCTTATATTTGAATGTAAAACAATAGACTATCATTACTGTTGCTTGTAACTGTAGCAACAAATAACTTGAACGCCATTAAGGAGCGTGGGCCGGATAATACGGTATAGTTTGCTTCTCCTCTTTGATGTGAGAAACAAAAGCGGAACCACAGGTCATATTATAGAGTATTTCATATCCAGGCAACGCGCATGCGTTAAATTAAATACATCAGGAGTTAGTGGTCTTCTAGTATTAGTACACATTAATTACCTCTCTCTCTCTCTCTCTCTCTCTCTCTCTCTCTCTCTCTCACACTTTAACTTTCCCTTTATGCGTACTTTTACATCTTCTTGTATTAACTCACTTATTGTATGTCGAAATATACCGTAGTTACAAATACTTACAGTCTGACAAATAATACAGTGTTAAAATTCGTAAAGTGTGACGAATTATATCAATGAGACAAACAATAGTGACTAATTTACCGGGTACCATCCAAAACTCTCAAAAAAAGATACGGTTAGTTGACCTTAAAAACCGCCACGTAGGAAGTGCATAAACTAGCGAATTCCTCATTATGTCGAATGTATACTCCGATTAAGAAATGCATCGTCATCATCGATTTAGGGCTCTAGCCCTCTCAGACTTATCTATTTGCTGCTAAATTCTTCCAATTTATAATTTTACTAATTCTAATACCCTGCGAGATATCCTCCCATGTGGAATGTATTTGTCCATGTTAATTAAATCATATGTATCCAGTTACGAAAAGAACAAATGAGGCGACGAGAGGACAAGGAATACAAGTGACAAAAAATTGGATTCCAGATATTTAAGTTTAAAGTTTAATGAGAATATAAAATTTCACGAATATCTGACAAGTCTCATAAATTGTGTTTGTGTTCCTTATATATGAGTCCATGTATCCGCAAAATATGAACAGATTCAATATAAACATGCGCCCGTACGATAACTTTTTTTTTACATTAAGATTCATTTGTACCCTTTGTCCTCCAAGACATATTTTGAAATAAATTATCCAAGAAAAGTAGATTAATACCAAAGTTTTCATTATGATTGGAAATATATACTTATCCAAAGAGTTACATATTACGACAAGATTAATTGACAAAATCAGTTTTAAAGTTCTTTGTACTTAAATCTGCATTCATGGATACACTCTCTTACCCGCCTTCCCACATGAATGTTTCCCTTCCTGTCTGTATACTGTTTGCCTTCTTCCGTTCCTCATTTTGTTTTATTTTTTACCAAATTTTCAGATTTAATAAACTTCTTTCTGCCAAAGTGCAATATATTGGATCAAATTTTTCTTCTGTAGGTCCTGTAATTCCAGGTTCTTCAATGTCATCTTAATTGAAATGAGTCAAGAAAATAAAAACAACACCAATGATTAATTTTCATATTAAAAAAAATACATTATTAGATTGCAAATCCTGTAGATCTAAATCAAATTATATCTTTAGACTGTTAAATTATTTCCAATAATTTCAAAATTAATTGGTAAAATGTATTATTTTATAATATACAATTGTGAAAATATAGATAAATTAGTTGAATGCAGGCTTTCACGGCCGGTAATCATAATGTTGAGTGATTCCGGGCTATGTGGCCGTGGTCCATTACTGGTGTTCCTATCAGACGTTTCTCCCTCAACTGCGGAGGGCATCCTCAGTGGCGAGTACTTCTTGGTACTTTCCGACCATGAAACAACACCTAGAAGTATTCGCCACTGTAGATGCGCTCCGCAGTTGAGGGAGAAATGTCTGGTAGGAACACCAGTAAAGGGTCATGGTCACATAGCCCGGAATCACTCAACATTTTAGATAAATTAGTTAAAATATTTTACTTACCAAGAAGGCTGAGGTTAAGTCCATGCTTATGTTCATCAGATTCTGATTCAGACATAATAATATTTGATAAATCAATAAACCTCGAAGAATCATCAGCACTATATTAAACACTAATAATACAATAATAATCTTCACGTAAAATATGTTGGAAACATTAAAAAATAAAACGCTGTAAGCTTGAGTCCACCTAGCTGTTGGAAGCCAAGAGATACAACTACAGATATACTCCTTGTCCTCCAAGTAGAAGAGCTGTTTCTCTGAATGATTTTCTAAGACTCCACTATATGCCATAACCTATCAAACTCACACATATACATATTGGGTACTAAACATTTTGTCGTATTAGGTAACCATTTCTGCAGTTAACACATTTTTGTATAAATGTCACTTGTACACCTTGCCCTCTGACAGTGAGATACATGATATTTATTGGAAATCATAATATATAACAAGAACAGCTAAGTCTCGAAGACTGCAATGAGCTGGACATGTGGCACGAATGGGAAACGAAAGAGGGACATAGAAGCTTCCAGGGAAAACGCCCAGTTGATAGACCAAGTATGAGGTGGGAGAATAATATTAACCATAGTTTGAGGGAAGTAGGTTTCACATGAGATGGTTTTAAAACATTAGCGCAAAAAAGGGATACATGGAGAGCTTATATTTGCGCGGCCATGAACCAACGGGTTCGATAGTGCTAGTGAGTTAATTAGTATCCAGTTGTCTTGGAGAATTCAAATATACATTACGGCCTCTAGAATGATTTTTAAATGTGGCTTTCAGGTAATTCCCAACTCTTAATGATGTAATTTCCATAATCTTTTGGGAATACGTTTCTAATTTCATTCTAATGACACGTATCTAGTTTCGTTGCGAACAATTAATAAATTCGGCCCCAACAGTGATTTTAATACTCATTTCAGGCGAATTTCTACGCTTAAATTGTTACTAGACACTTTTTAAATTTCAATTGGTTAAAGCGAGGACATGCACCATGTAGTTTACTATTCAATTTTCTATTATAGCATGTTCTTTACCTTGTCGTGGTGGAGTGGCTTGCGTGCTTAAATGATCCTGAGAGCTATGCCGGCGGTAGCATTGCTGCCGATAGGGTTACCCATGCCGGACTGGTCGAAGGTGATAAGCCAGACGAAAAAAGTACCTTGGGCGAAAGAGTGACGATCTTTCACTGTAAAAATACAACTGTCAAGAAATGCGGACATGGGTTCATCTGGGGTAAAATTTTCCGGAGGTCAAATAGTCCCCCATTCGGCTCTCCGGGCGGGGACTACTTCAGGAAACCCATGCCAAAGGCTCAAACACAGGGACATGTTCCTAGGAACATGGAATGTTAGGACTTTATACAATAGTGGGGCACTAGAGATATTAACGCGGGAACTAGATAAATCGCCCTTAGATATAGTCGCTTTACAGGAAATTAGGTGGCCAGGAGAAGGTAGTCAGGAATCAGGAACCTTTGCATTATTCTATGGGGGTGCAGAAAGACCTGCATTTGGAACGGGTTTTTTTAGTCAGAAGGAGGATCCTATCCGCTATCCGAGATATTAAGTTTGTTAATGATAGGATATCATACATAATTCTAAAGGGTAAACGACATGATTTTATAATTGTAAATGTACATGCCCCCACAGAAGATAAAGATGACAAGATCAAGGATGAGTTCTATGAAGAATTAGAATGCTTATTTGATAGCCTTTCACGATATCATATGAAAATTGTCATAGGAGATTTTAATGCAAAAGTGGGGCGGGAAGATATATTCAAACCAACAATAGGCAAATTCAGTCTTCATGAAGATAGTAACGACAACGGGGTTAGATTAGTCACATTTGCCACATCGAAGAATCTCATTGTTAAGAGCACAACATTTCAGCATAAGGATATTCATAAATACACCTGGACGTCCCCAGATGGAGAAACTCGGAACCAGATAGATCATGTATTAGTGGATAAACGCTGGCACAGTAGCATCATTGATGTTAGATCAGTTAGAGGGACAGACTGCAATTCGGATCATCATCTGGTCAGAGTGAAAATCAGACAACGGCTATCGCTTATGAGAGGAACGAATGCTAAAGATGATTCTGTAAAATATGAATTAAAAAACTTGAAAAATGATGAAATGCGGCAAGAATACCAAATCAAAATTGCTAATAGATTTGAAGTACTGGAATCTTCAGATGACAATGTGGCAAACGAAGAAGAAACTGATATAAATAAGAATGGGAGGCTATAAGAGATACTATTAAATTGTCAGCATCAGAAAGCATTGGCTGTTTAAAAAAGAGGCAAAACAAGAAATGGTTTGATGAGGAATGTGCCGACATTGTAAAGAAAAGAAAGCTAGCAAAAATGAAATGGTTAACACGAGCCAAATGAGGTAAATTTAGAGCAATTGGGTAGTATTAGACGGGAAACCACCAAGTTACTAAAGAGTAAAAAGAGGGAATATTTGAGAGAGAAGATTAATGATCTTGAAATGAATGCAAAAATAGGAACATTAGAGAATTATATCAGGGAATTAGTATAGAGAAGAAAGGGTTTCAGGCTAGAACAAACATAATTCGGAATGAAAATGGGGATATGATTGCAGATTCTAGGAGTATATTAAATAGATGGAAAAGTTACTTTAATCAGCTATTAAATGTACATACAGAACAGGACATTGAGGAGGATAAGTTACAGACAGCAGAAATGCTAGTCGCAGAGCCAAGTGCATTAGAGGTTGAAATGGCGATTGAAAAATTGAAGATGTATAAAGCATCAGGTTCAGATGAGATCCCAGCAGAACTGATAAAATCAGGGGGAGAAAAATTGATGGACAAGATACGCTGGTTGCTTAGTATGATTTGGGAAAAAGAAGCTCTTCCAGATGAATGGAAGGAATCAATTATCGTACCAATTTATAAGAAAGGAGATAAAACTGATTGCAACAACTACAGGGGCATCTCATTACTTTCAACTTCGTACAAAATTCTAACAAATATATTAGTAAGCAGACTTACTCCCTATATTGATGACATTCTAGGAGATCATCAATGTGCATTTAGAAGAAACAGGTCTACAACAGATCAGATTTTTAGTATAAGACAGATTTTAGAAAAGAAATGGGAATATAATGGTACTGTACATCAACTATATGTAGACTTCAAAAAAGCATATGATTCAATTAAGAGGGAGAAGTTATATAGTATCCTGCTGGAGTTCGGAATTCCTAAAAAGTTAGTTAGACTTATACGAATGTGTCTAAATGGCTCAAAGAGTAGGGTGCGTGTAGGCAAACAGTTTTCAGACACTTTTGAAATCCAGAATGGGTTGAAGCAAGGAGATGCACTATCTCCTCTACTATTTAATTTTGTACTAGAGCATGCCATTAAATCTTTAGAGAATGAGGAAGGCTTACAACTGAATGGTATTAATAAGCTGTTAGTTTATGCTGATGATGTAGTACTACTGGCCGATAGCGAGGAGATACTAAAGGCCAACACGCACACACTATTGAGTAACACTAAGAAATTAGGACTGGAAGTAAATATCAGTAAAACTAAATATATGGTCACAGGTAGAAATTCAGTATATAATGGAAATGGACAGCTAATGACAAATGAGGGAAATTTTGAGGAAGTGGCTGAATTCAAATACCTAGGAACAATAATCACAAATAGGAATGAGACGCACAAAGAAATTAAACATAGGCTCAATTCTGGAAATGCATGCTATTATGCATTGCAGAGACTTTTGATGTCCCAACTCCTTTCAAAAAACGTTAAGCTGAAAATATATAAAACTATTATTCTACCAGTTATATTATATGGGTGCGAAACATGGACTCTTACTTTAAGGGAGGAAAGGAGATTACGAGTATTTGAGAATAAAGTTCTTAGGAAAATTTTTGGACCAAAGAGAGATGAACAGACAGGTGAATGGAGAAGACTACATAACAATGAACTACATGGTCTTTATAGGAAGCCAGATATAATAAGAACAGTTAAGTCTCGTAGACTGCGATGGGCAGGACATGTTGCGCGTATGGGGAATGAAAGACGTGCATGGAAGCTTCTTGTAGGAAAGCCAGAGGGAAAACGGCCAGTTGGTAGACCAAGAATGAGGTGGGAGAACAACATTAACTATGATTTGAGGGAAGTAGATTATACAGGGAATGATTGGCAAGCATTAGCTCGGGATAGGGATGTATGGAGAGCTTATGTCCGCGCGGCCGTGAACCTACGGGTTCGATAGTGCCAGTGAGTAAGTAAGTAAGTAAGTAAGTAAGCATGTTGTCAATACTTTTGAGGATAAAGAAGGCTTAAAAATAAATGGAAATAATGAGCTGTTGATATATGCTGATGTAATATTATTAGGCGATAAGCGAGGAAATTCTATTGAGCAACACTAGAAAATTGAGGCTGGAAGTAAACAGCATATATGGTTAGACATATAAATAATGCAAATGGACAGTTAATGAAAAGAAAATTAGCGATATTTTGAAAAAGTGGTTAAATTCAAATACCTAGGAACAATATTTACAAACAGAAATAAGGTGGAGAAAGAAATTAAACATAGGCTTCATTCTAGAAAACTAACCATTACTCTTCTAATGGTCTAATTTCTATGATTTTTTTAGAATACTTTCTCGTTTAACGGATATGGTGTATACTGGATTTCGTTGCAGAATCTCGATAATTACGGCCACTAGAGCGATATTTAAATTTTCGTTTGAAAGAAATTCAACTACTAATGTCGAATTTTGTTGATTAGCGAACTCGATATTTTTATCGCAATGTGCCGAGATTGGTTCCGAAATAAGAATGAGCTACCTCTAGGGTAAGCACACACGCACACACACACACACACACACACACATATATAGGGCCTATATATATATATATATATATATATATATATACGTAAATCTATAAATTGTAGTCATGGTCAATTTCGGCGTCTGCTAGGTAGGATCGATGAAGATAATTTTTTTTAAAGCGTTTACATGAGAACAACCTCAATGACTTTGGAATTCTCCAATAACAATGCTCACAGACATATTTTTATATTCCTGCCTATTTCTCTTCCACGGTTGAAGAGATAAATATGAACAGGAATAATTAAATAAAGGAAGAGAGAGAGGGAGAGATGCATCTATCCTCATGACCATGCTAAGTGGTTTAAAGAATTTATTGAAAATATTTCGCAGAATTAAAGTCGATTAACGTTAGAGAACAAAGAAACTAAATTTGTTATAACAGATGGTAATTATCTCTAGGACAGAGCTTGGAAACATGTTTGTTGCACGTCACTCCCATGGCTGTTGTGTCACGGATTTCCTCAATTTGAAGTTATCAACCTAATGAGGAATGACAATCTATCAAACGTTGAAAACAGAAAAAATAACTTAGCTAAGAAAGCCTTTTAACGAGAACAGATTTCCATTAAAATAATTCTGAGGTATAAATAACACAAAATAACTTATAGTCCAGCCACTGGATCTCCCGCACTGCGGTTTTCACGACAGTGTTGCCAATGTGGATATTCAGTGGGAAGCCGCTTTATGTATGCGGTCAGCAAAAATACAGCTGACAACACTCAGGAAATTCAAACCTTACTAGAGCGCCCTATAGCGGTATCAAGAGCAGTGATTGATTGTGGCAGACATTCACTCAAACTTCAACTATTTCCTTATTGGCTGTAGAGGGTGAGTTTCTCCCTTTACCCCTCATACAACCTAAACGTCAGAGCCGGGATACAGTGGCTGGATATTAGCTTTCCTCCTTTCTTCCTTTACTTTGTGTAATCTCCCCTTTTTATATCCTACTCCACACGGGTCATTTAGGCATACTGCACACGCATATGTGTAGTATGTCCTGCACGATTTAAAACTCGACATCACACACATATGTTTTAACAACACAGTGGAGGGCCTCCCTGAATGAGTGACCAGTTGAATGCCAAGGATCTTGAGAGACAACGCGTACATTTAAGACAAAACACACCATTAACTCTTATATTCAAAGTAAACAATGCGAATATTTTTTATTCAATGCCCTAGGTTGTCATTTCGACATTTCTGGTGTTCTTTCCTGGCATTAGTGTAGGCCTAATTGTAACTCACTTCTGAGATTTGGGGCGCCTTGAAGGCGGGGTTACGCTGCCCTGATATGATTGATGATGGTGATTATAATGGTGCGCCAGGAGAGTCCTCAATTTTAAACTTAATCTAAAGCGAATGAATTATGGTGATTATTATGACCATACCGTATAATGCCTTACAGGTGAAGAAAAACCCCGAAAAAACTTCACCCACGAAGCTTGTCACGACCGGGGATCGAACCCGGGCCTGCTGCGTGACAAGGCAGCACGCTACCTGGAGACCATAGCGGTGGACAAGGCGAATATGATGTGGATGATTGAATAATAGCCAGGTTGTGTTCGGACACTGTTTTGGCCTTAATGTTTCCTGACAATTGTCCTATAGGTAAGAACTACCCCGAAACAAATTCACTCAGGAAACGTTTCCCGTCTGGAGAACGAACTCGATACTATGATGTTACCAACAGATTATGGGGTGGAATAAAAGATTTATAAAATCTGATTTTTGCATATGAGAAGATAAAAAGTTTCATAAAGAGACTGGATGTGACAGAATTGTTGTTATGGTAGCTATAATTCCGATTGAGGGTCTTTCCACTTTTCAGCGGTTACCCTTTTACCAGCCGGCTGCTGGCCCTTCACATCCACATGTGTCAATCACAGAGGTAGATGATCAACAGCCAGTGTAGGGGTGACATGTGGTTAGCAGTCGAGTCCCCCAGCCGTTATAGCTGGTTCCTCAACCTGGAGCCGCTACTTATTGTAGCTACCCAATTGCCTCACGATGCTGGGTGGGTACCGGTCCCATACTGGCCGAAATACCATGAGAAAATTTCTTCCCCCATGGAGACTCGAACCAGCACAAGTCCCGTAGCTCTGCGCCAAGGCTTCCTACCTTAACCGCTCGGCTACGGCTATAATTAAGAAAAATAAATTGGACGGACAAGGAAACAAACAACTGAATGATATAAATGAACTTACTTACTTACTTACCCACTGGCACTATCGAACCCGTAGGTTCATGGCCGCGCGGACATAAGCTCTTCATACATCCCTATCCTGAGCTAACGCTTTCCAATCATTCCCTGTATAATCTACTTCCCTCAAATCATAGTTAATGTTATTCTCCCACCTCATTCTTGTCTACCACCCGGGCGTTTTCCCTCTGGCTTTCCTACAAGAAGCTTCCATGCAAGTCTTTCATTCCCCATACGTGCAACATGTCCTGCCCATCGCAGTCTACGAGACTTAACTGTTCTTATTATATCTGGCTTCCTATAAAGACCATGTAGTTCATTGTTATGAAGTCTTCTCCATTCACCTGTCTCTTCATTTCTCTTTGATCCAAAAATTTTCCTTTGTACGAGTACTTTATTCTCATATAATCTCCTTTCCTCCGTTAAAGTAAGAGTCCATGTTTCGCACCCATACAATATAACTGGTACAATAATAGTTTTATATATTTTCAGTTTAACGTTTTTTGAAAGGAGTTGGGACATCAAGAGTCTCTGCAATGCATAATAGCACGCATTTCCAGAATTGGCCCTATGTTTAATTTCTTTGTGCATCTCATTCCTATTTGTGATTATGATATAGATGAACACAGCTTTTAATTGTCAATTAAAATGATAGATTTTTTTGTTTATTTAAAACAATCTTTCAAGTCATAAGCCTAATTATAAAAAATAAGAGGAAGGACATGTAAAGTTATTTTGGAAGACTAAACAGAAATTATAAGATGCCAGGATTTTGAGGAAATCAACAGATGGAAGATTGGTTTCATGATGAACGATATACGTTAATAGGAGAAGGAGTAAAAGTGAAGAAGAACAAGAAGGAGAAAGAGACGGAAAGGAGAATGAGGAGAAATAGAGATTAGCGAATAATAAGAAAAAAGGAAGCAAATACAAGAAAGGAAAGTGAGTTGGAGAAGGAATAAACAAAGTAGAGTGATAAGAAGGATATGAAGATGAATAAGTTGATAGACGAGAAGAATGAGAAGGAAAATAAGAAGGACATGAACTAATTATGGAGTCCGATTGAGGGTCTTTCCACTTTTCAGCGGTTGCCCTTTTACCAGCCGGCTGCTGGCCCTTCACATCCACATGTGTCAATCACAGAGGTAGATGATCAACAGCCAGTGTAGGGGTGACATGTGGTTAGCATGTCGAGTCCCCCAGCCGTTATAGCTGGTTCCTCAACCTGGAGCCGCTACTTATTGTAGCTACCCAATTGCCTCACGATGCTGGGTGGGTACCGGTCCCATACTGGCCGAAATACCATGAGAAAATTTCTTCCCCCATGGAGACTCGAACCAGCGCAAGTCCCGTAGCTCTGCGCCAAGGCTTCCTACCTTAACCGCTCGGCTACGGCGCGGGACAATTATGGAGTACTAGAGCAAAAAGTAGAATAGCAATAAGTGGTAGAACAAGAGGGAGTACAATTATATTGAGGACAAGAGGAAGAAGAGAAGACGGCTACGATGATAACGATGATTTATTGAAATATTCTTACTAGATAGGGGAGCCCGTAAATAAAAGAGAACAAAAAAAAATTAATTGTTGACGATTTTGTTATTTTTAACGATTACGATTACGTTTGATTAGAAAAGTGGGAGTTTGCTTCAGGCAAATGCTATGATATATATTCGATTGTTTCACATTCACTCTACTTCCAGGATACAGCGCAGTCATTAATTGTTAATTATTTAGTTCTGAGTTACTCAATTTGTTTTGTTTAGAGAAAAATGAAAGACAGAAACATATTTTTTGCGTAGGTTTTATATCTCCTAATGTCATGATATCCTGTGTACGCTGGATAAAAATCAGCCGTTTTTTTATTCAATGCCCCAGGTCGTCATTTCAACGTTTGCTGTTCTGTCCTGTTCTGTTGGCATAATTGTAACCTACGTCTGAGTTTGGGGCGCCACAGTGAGGTATTTGACGGATTAAGGCGGCCAAAAGTCGATTTTCTGAAGTTCATTCTGACAGAAAAAATACCACATGTTAGAGCTGAATAATCAGGTGATGATACGGTACCCAATTTTCATCAGTCAGTGTTACCTTGAGTCTGTACGACCAATCGAAAATTGACTCTCTCATATTGCAAATATCATTTCTCGACGCTCTTTGTACAAGCTAATGTTCCACATAGATTATAATCTTATAATTATTGCTTATTAGGGATTACATTTTAAGTGAATAGTATATGGATTATGATAAATCAGTAAGTATTAATGTATTTTAATTATTTTCATCCTCTTGATAACTATTTTGACTCTGACAAAACTTTTTCAAATAGAATATTTTTCGTTATTCACTCAAGTAAATTTTACAAACTTCAGTGTTTTAGTTATATTTCCCGGCACTTTTCTGTTACTATGATAGAAGAAAGGTTTTTTTAAATAGTTAGCTTCAAGATTTCTTGAAAAATCGATAGACGCGCACATTTTCGCGGTTTTCCGTGATTGGTTCGTTTAGGTATTAGTAAAAAATATTTTTTTACTATGTGATTATTTCTATTTTAATTTCTAGAATTTTGTGTTAGAGCCTACGTGGGTCAATATAATGACTCGAAAAGGCTGTTTAACATTATTCAACAACAACATTTGCCGATATTGAAGAACAATTATATATATTTTTTTGAAAATTACCTTTTACACTATAACATTTACTCCAACGAACAAATAAAGGAAATAAAGCACAACATTTCACATTTTAAGTCCGAATCGAAAAGAAAATGAATAGCAGTACACAAGAAAGAGGGGACATTTCTTAAGAAAAGTAGCAATTGGCTTGAAGGGGTATTCAACAATTCCTACGCTGGTGAGTCTAACAGAACGGCCAACAAATACATTTCAAGATTTGAACGAGAGAAGCAAAAAGAGAAAGCAATGGTTTTACATACCAGTACAGATACGGGTGTGCTGACTTGAGCGGCACAAGTAAAGTTAGGAACTACAGGAAGAAGATATGGTTGTAAAGTACACGGAAATAAACAATTCTCCAAAGTGAGCAGTAAAATTATAAGAGAACATACTATCATAGTCTTAAGAAAGACAAAGCACAATCATCGGCATTAAGAACATTGATCATGTTTGTTGAAGCTGGTTTTCTAGAACACAATCTTATGTAATATTGAACACCCACAAAAACATGCATCCTTGCTACAGTGTGCTGAAAGGGGGGAGAATAGATTGCTATCCGGATAAAGCATCTTATCATGTTCCTGACATTTTTACTGCAATAATTTACAACAAATTGCGGGATTTTACTATTACACCACTGCTGAAATTTAGAAGAACTGGTACACACTTTTAAATGAAGAAGAAAATACCTCAATGGTGTTAATTTGCATATGGAGTTGTGACGGATCGCAGCGAATTCAATATAAGTTAACCAGAAAATTTCAGAATTATGCTGACTCAGATACAAACTTTTTTGGAGTTCTTTTGTGCCACTTCAATTAATTATAGTACAAATAAAACATATTGATAGTCGCCAAACCTAGACGTGCTTAACATATTATTGCTAATTTAAGATCCTGTTCTGACTGATATGAGGCCACAACCTATAGAAAACGCATAATTATTTTAAGTAAACATTGCAAATGTTTCTTCCAGCCAAATCTGGAACAGATACCGCTGAATATGAAAATCAATTATCAGAAGAGGTGAAAGTATCTTATGATGAATAACTGTGAATTTGATGATCAAACTCATGACCATCATGAAAGTGATCTTATGTATGTACATTTATTTAAAGTTAATATTTGCTCTTAACCCCCTCCATATGAGCAACTGAAAATTTGAAGAATATCTTACAGAATGACAAATGTTCTACTTCATACTGCATGTTCTATACATAGACGGATATGTATTGCTTATAGCAGTGTTCTTATACAGGTATAGTTTCCCAAGTCTAATCATAATGATTAATTAATTGTATGACAATATATAAACGTTAAATACATATTCTTCACTAAAATGTACTATCTTATTCTTAAAATACATTGCATTTAATTAAAGGTTACATTTAGACTCAATTGAATTGAGGAAATAATTTTAACCGCCTATAATTTTCAAAATACCCCATTGTGGGGCGCCTCGAAGGCGGGGTTCCGCTGCCCCGATGATGGTTTCGTGCGCCAGGAGAGTCCTTCATCTTAAATTTAATCGGAGGCGAATGTGAATGATGATATGATGTTCGGGGATCATTTGGTCCTTAAAGTTTCCTGATATTTGTCTTTCAGGCTAGGAAAAACCTGAAAAAATCTCACAGTCCGAGAGTAGAACTCGGATTCGCTGCATGACAAGGCAGTACAATACCTCAACACCAAAAATGTGGGCAAAAATAAGCAGTAATTCATAGTATTAAGTTATTCTGAAACACGATAATAGTTGTTTAATGACTTACTTTGCTTGCAACTGATTCATAAGGTTCGTTGGATGTTTCAAGGCTTAATAATACAAATTATCACTTCACACGCAGGTTCATGGCCGCGCAGACATAAGCTCTCCATACATCCCAATCCTGAGCTAATGCTTTAGAATCATTCCCTGTATAATGTACTTCCCTCAAATCATAGTTAATGTTAATGTCCCACCTCATTCTTGGTCTACCAAGTGAGCGTTTTTCCTCTGGTTTTCCTACAAGAACCTTCCATGCACGTCTTTCATTCCCCACTCGTGTCATATGTCCTGCCCATTGCAGTCTACGAGACTTAACTGTTCTTATTATTTCTGGCTTCATATAAACACCATGTAGTTCACTGTTAGGTGGTCTTCTCCATTCACCTGTCTGTTCATCTCTCTTTGGTCCACAAATTTTCCTAAGAACTTTATTCTCAAATACTCGTAATCTCCTTTGCTCCCTTAAAGTAAGTGTTCATGTTTCGCATCCATGCGTAATATAACTGGTAGAATAATAGTTATATATATATTCATTCTTATTTTTTTTTAAAGGAGTTGGGAAGTCAAGAGTCTCTGCAATGCATAATAGCACGCATTTCCAGAATTGAGCCTATGTTTAATTTCTTTGTGCATCTCATTCCTATTTGTGATTATTGTTCCTAGGTATTTGAATTCAGCCACTTCCTCCAAATTTCCCTCGTTTATCATTAGCTATCCATTTACATTGTATAATGTATTTATATGTTTGACCATATATGTAGTTTCATTGCTATTTACTTCCAGTCCCAATTTCTTAGCATTACTCAATAGTGTAGCGTGTTGACCTTTAGTATCTCCTCGCTATCGCCCAATAATACTAAATCATCAGCATAAACTAACAGCCTATTAATACAACTGAGTTTTAGGCCTTCTTCATCCTCTAAAGATTTGATGGTATGCTCTAGTACAAAATTAAGTAGAAGAGGAGATAGTGCATCTCCTTGCTTCAACCCATTGTGGATTTCAAAAGTATCAGAAAGCTGTTTTCCTACACGCACTCTACCCTTTGGAACATTTAGACACATTCGTATAAGTCGAACTACCTTTTTAGGAATTCCGAACTCCAGCAGGATACTTTATAACTTCTCCCCTTAATTGAATCGTATGCCTTTTGGAAGTCTACATATACTTGGGTACAATATTATTATACCATACCTGATCTGTTGTAGACCTGTATCTTCTAAATTCACTTTGATGATCTCCTAGAATGTCATCAATATAAGGAGTAAATCTTCTTACTAATATATTTGTACGAAGTTGAAAATAATGAGATGCTCCTATAGTTGTTGCAATCCGTTTTATCTCCTTTATTATAAATTGGTGCGATAATCGATTCTTTCTATTCATCTGGAAGAGCTTCTTTATCCCAAATAATATTAAGCAACTGGCTTACACAGACGGCTGCCAGCCGGCTGATCAAGTGAAGCCCATTCTTACATTGACTGCTGTGAGCCAGACTGAGCAGCTGTAACTTTTTCTAAGTGTTTTTTTAGTTTGTCAATAGATAGCATGACATGTTATATACCGTTGGAAAGCGGAGAGAATGATCTATTCAAAGGTGTACAACATACTCGTTTTCTGTAGATAGATTGCGTGTTATAAGCTATTGTTTTCGGTTATCCTAATTTTCTTAAAATTAAATGGTAAATATGGGTGAACTATGCAGGAAAATATTAATAAGGCAATGGCTTATATTTGGGGCTTTCTACGGTTGTAAATTTTGAAGTATGCATTTTTCTCCCAAACGTGAATTTTCAAGCTAGACCCAGCTTAAGAATTTCATGTCTAATTTGGGGGGCTACATATTTATGACCTCTGTTATTTAGGTTTTCTTACCGCTCCTTGTGGGAACTTTTACCAATAAGATATTTACTTAAGTTACTTTGTATATTATCATTAGTTCATTATTTTTTTATTGATTAGTCGCATTTATTAATGACTATACTATATTGGGGGTCAATTATTCGCTACAGCCTGGAACCCTTTCTTCTCTATCCTAATTCCCTGATATAATTCTCAAATGTTCCTATTTATGACATTCATTTCAAGATCATTAATCTTCTCTTGCAAATGTTCCCTCTTTTTAATATTTGGTAACTTGGTGGTTTCCCGTCTAATACTACCCAAATACTCTAAATTTACATAATTTGGCTCGTGTAGCCATTTCATTTTTTGGTAGCTTTATTTTCTTTACAATGTCGGCATATTCCTCATCAAACCATTTATTGTTTTGTCCCTCTTTTTTAAATAACCAGAGCTTTCTGATGCTGACAATTTGATAGTATCTCTATAGGCTACCATTTTTTATTTATATCAGTTTCTTCTTCATTTGCCACATTGTCATCTAAAGATTCCAGTACTTCAAATCTTTTAGCAATTTTGATTTGGTATTCCTGGCGCATTCCATCATTTTTCAAGTTTTTAAATCAACATTTTCAGAATTATCTTTAGCCTTTATTCCTCTCATAAACGACAGCCGTTGTCTGATTTTCACCCTAACTAGATGATAATCCGAATTGCAGTCTGTCCTTCTAACTGATCTAACATCGATGATGCTACTGTGCCAGATTTGTCCACTAATACATGATCTATCTGGTTCCGTGTTTCTGCATCCAGAGATGTTCAGGCGTATTTATGAATATCATTATGCTGAAATGTTGCGCTCTTAACAATGAGATTCTTTGATGTGGCAAAGGTAACTAATATAACCCCATTGTCGTTACTATCTTCACGAAGACTGAATTTGCCTATTGTTGGTTTGAATATATCTTCCCGCCCCACTTTTGCATTAAAATCTCCTAAGATAATTTTCAAATGATATCGTGAAAAACTGCCAAATACGCATTCTAATTCTACATCCTGATCTTGTCATGTTTATCTTCTGTGAGCGCATGTACATTTACGATAACAAAATCATGTCCTTTAACCTTTAGAATTATGTATTACATCCTAGCTCTGACAAACTTAATATCTCGGATAGCAGGTAGGATCCTCTTCGTACTAAAACCCCGTTCCAAATTCAGGTCTTTCTGCACCCCCGTAGTATAATACAAAGCTTCCTGATTCCTGG
Source organism: Diploptera punctata (assembly GCA_030220185.1). Classification (NCBI taxonomy): domain Eukaryota; kingdom Metazoa; phylum Arthropoda; class Insecta; order Blattodea; family Blaberidae; genus Diploptera; species Diploptera punctata. The sequence continues at coordinate 630,179 of JASPKZ010007697.1, read as the reverse complement.
CTACTTTCTCCTATCCATCTAACGTCCTGTAAAGCCACCATATCCAAGGATGATTTGTCTACTTCCCGCGTTAATACCTCTAGCGTCCCGCTTTGTATAAAGTCCTAACATTACATGTTCCTAAGAATATGTCCCTGTGTTTGAACACACACACACACACACACACATATATATATATATACATACTAGTTTGTGTGTTTGTCTTCGTTCGTGAGCGTGTTTGGTTTGATGTGCAGGTTAAATGTTATTTTCAGAACATAATTATATTTTATTTTCTCTTCACAAGTTCCCTGCAACTAACCTTACGCCAATGAAGATAAGGAGAACACCTGCAGTGAGTGTGAAAATTGAAAGTACTATTGAATACTTTTTAATTAAAATATTGACAACCGATAATTACTCTGGACAATACTGAAACATGCATCTGACAGAAATTATACGTTTATAACGGATTTTATGCCCTGATGTCTAACGTGAAATCCGTTTTCTCTTACCACCTACGGTCTTGAAGTTATCGCCGATTTTTAATTAGTAGCGGCACAATCGAGTGCATAGTATCGGGCTATTGTATACATAATCTATTGTATCACGGTTACCTTACCCTCCAACATGTGCTCATGAAGAGGGAGCACATGACAACATATTATTACTTTATTATTGGGAAAAAAAACATTTCCAGGCTATTGGGTGATCTGTTTCAATGTAATAGCCCTATAAAAAGGCAATGCCGATTGCATGATGTAGCAGGTTACATGTTTAGACAATTTATTTTATTACGGTCTCTTAACCTCCCCATTTTTATTGTTGAAGCAGAGAGTAAAAGTATTACCTAATTAAAAAAATATCTTTTATCTTCGAAGAGATCTTAATTTAACAAAAGTCAGTCGGAACTATTGGGCTCTCGGTTACAGGACTTGCGGCTAATGTCAAGATGCAACAAAAAGGAAACGGGAACACTCTTTGAATGAACCTCTTTATTGTAATGATGTTTATGGACTAATGGAACAATTGAGCGGTAAAATTTGCAATCCACAAGAATGACTCCTTTTCATTGATTCTTCCAAGTTAAGTTTATAGGCCGTGTTGTTACATAATGACAATGTTTACCCTTCTATCCCTATAGTCGGCGACACTGTGATCACACCAGACTTATATCAGACACCAAATGAACGAGACACCATCAAACGGATTATCCGGCAAAGTATTTCCGAGGAATGGCAAGAACGATGAGAAGCGGCAGTACATGGATGCATAACGTACGAATTTCTGCCTAACATCAAAGAAAGACTAAAGAAAACTTGGATCCAACCAAATCATCATATCACGCAACTCCTGAGCGGCCACGGCTCTTTCAAAGCCAAACGCCATGAAAGAGGCCTCACACGAACGCCTCATTGCGAGTGTTCGGAACAGAGCTGGACACTGTACAACATGTCCTGTACGAATGCATCAAATATGAGGCCAAACGAAGGGACTTACATGAGGCTGCACTAAACGGTGATATGAACTGGCCGCCTCCTCTACGGTTTTGGACAGAAAACAGCCATACCAAGCAGTGAGAAAGTTCATCGGATGAGTCCTTACTCAACGCCAAGAAGAGGACATCCGCAGACAAAGAATAAGGGATTAGATGTAATCTAGCAATAAGTTAGTTGTAAGTTAGTAAATTAAGTATTAGTTTTAAAACTTAGGTAAAACAACACCATGTAAATATTACTAGATTAGGTAGTAGATTTAAGACTTAAGACTTAGGTTAAGGATTAATATGTAAACATAACTGCATATAGGTAGTCATCATCATCATCATAGTACATTCACGAATTTAGGCCATTTGTTGACCTGTTTCGGCCTCAAGAGAAACACCATCCAGAAGTCTTTTGAGTGGACGTCCTGGTCTTCTTCTTCCTGCAGGTTGATATCTTAACATTAGTTTGGGTATTCTGTGATCATTGTGCCGTTTTCTTTTAACCACATTTCTTTGCTCTAGGTCGTCATATTTCAATTCCTTTTGGATTTTTTCGTGTTGAGACTTGAAAGTAGTTTTGATGTTCCTTAGGACAGGTTACTGGCCCGACCCTAAGTAGTCCAGTGGTAGGGCTGCTACCTTTTAGTCTCTGGACAGACATTAGGATACCGCATTTACTCAGTACCTGATGGAACGGTTATACCGCCGTGACTCGGTCCTCAGATCCTCGTTTGTGAAAACGGGTTGTACCACGAGAAGGTGAGGATGAGAATTGGGTAGGAGAGGTTATACACACGTCACTACCCCTTAGTATTAAGAACAAACACCCGAAACTTGTATCCAGAAAATGAACAAAATAAAAACAGCAGAGAGTAGTTAGGGACAAGAGCAGACCTGGGGATATGGGCATTAAGCCCGAGGAAACCCAGGGGGGATGGTGGTGGGGCTCTTAATAAAAATAAATGCTCATACTATTCATATGAAAGAAACGTACGAGAATATGAATTTACTTTTAAGACTGTTGATTAAACAAAATATGAAAGGAAAATACGAGGAGATCTTATTTTTAAAGTCATAGGGTTACGCCTTGGAATGCAGAGTGGCTTCACCGAGTTTTGTTGATTTCTATGCGAGTGGGACCGTCGAGCTAAACAAAAACGCTACGAAGTAAAAGACTGGCCACTAAGGGATGCTTTGCAAACAGGGGACAAGAGTATTTGTGGGGGTTACGATTCCCACCTTTAATAAACCACGCATCTGCGACCATTTGTGCTGGCAAGAGACCAGCGCTCTGTTACCATTTGTGCGCGCGCGTTGCGACACCTGACCACAATATATAAACCACGTACTCTGACTACCATTTTGTGGGTTAGAAAACAAACCACGCTAAGCGTAACACTTGTCCGGGATCGGGCTTTGTAATTTGCTGTATTTATTAATGTGGTCCAGATATTCAAAGAAGTTATCTGTAAGAAAGCAGCTTGTCTCGGGCCCATGAAAGGCAGCTATAAATTCATCTTTCTTTCCCTGATGAACATATAGACATATCTAGATACAGCTTATTAAAAGCATACAGTGTGAGGATTTTAGTATAGGAGAGTGAACAACGACTTATACTTGAATAATAACAAAGGGTAGTTGTCTTAAAAAAGATAACCTTTAATATAAAAACAAGTTGGATTTTTAAAATTAAGTATAAAACAATAAATTTAATAAACAAAAGATTGATTCGTGATCAAAACGACCCAAGCATAGCTTTTTGTTTAAAATAACTGAATAAAAAATAACATACCATACATAATACCACACTCACACACGTGTCCAAGCTTAGGAATCACTTCTTCCGTACATTGCTGGACTAACTCAAAACAGACCTCTTCTCGGCCTCAATCAACTTGTTTATATAGACCACCATATTAACATTCCAGTTGCATGGTGAGTTGGAACTGGATTCCACCTTTGAATCCGTCTTTAAATAACCAAACGCCGGTTGCTAGGCTGATCGAATGATGAAGTTCGGTAAGAGTACAATGTATATAAAGGTTCGCAAGTAGAGGGGATATGCGCCGTAGAGATGCGCGGCGGAAAGGATGAAAAGGGGAGGGGTAGGCACAAGGAAGACAGGACATTGGCATATTTCATAAATGTTCTGTAGTAGGGAGGAGAACAAAGATACCATACTGAACCGCAGAAAGGCACTTTCGGTTCATATTAAACACCAACCGTTAGTTAAGAAAGAAAGCATATTGCTGCCACCCCTTCACATTAAGTTAGGCTTAATTAAACATTTTGTTAAAGCACTAAATTAAAGTGATAAAAGTTGTATATATTTGAAAGAAACATTTCTAAGAATTGGTGAAGGTAAATTGAAGGAAGGCATTTTTAATGGCCCACAGATTCGTGAAGTGACGGAAAACAAGAGGTTTGATGACGTGCTAGATGTGGGTGGGATTCAAGACAGTGGTGCTAATTTTCTGGGAAATGCAAGAGCCTTTAATTATTAAGAAATCATTGAGAACAGGCCGGAGACATGAAAACTTGGGGTGTAATATGTCGTTGAAAATACATTTCTACATTCCCACCTGGACTACTTTCCTCCCAACCTGGGGGCCGTCAGCGATGAACACGGAGAACGTTTCCATCAAGACATATCTGTCATCGAAAGAATATACAGAGGCAATGGTCATCCAGTAAGTTAGAAGACTATTTTGTCAGCTATTTAGGGATGTTCCTGATGATGCCCACAAGCGAAAATGTTCCAGAAAATCTTTTTGGAATGTGTGTAAAATCAAACTTTTTTCTACATTTCCACACTTTTTATCATGATAAATCAGAAAATTAGTGACTAAGTCTTCCCAAACGTTGTTTAATCTATACGTGTCTTTCTTTACAATCTTGCGTTTATTAAATATCACAGAATACTGAAATTAGATAAGTTTGGTCAATATTTTTGGACTTGTATGGACATTTTCAATCACGTTTATTGCAGAAATGATACGTGATAGAAAATTTTGGATTGCAGATCTGAATTCAGCATAACGTAAATATATGTAAATGAATTATACTGCATAAATTTAACTGCATATTGAGTGATATTATATAAGCATTTAGAGATAATGAACTAATGGTCTACGAGGGAAAATGGGCGATTCAAACTAAACGATATTTTATCATCATCGTCATCATAGTACATTCACGAATTTAGGCCATTTGTGGACCTGTTTCGGCCACAAGAGAAACACCACCCAAAAGTCTTTTGAGTGGACGTCCTGGTCTTCTTCTTCCTGCAGGTTGGTATCTTAACATGTGTTTGGGTATTCTGTGATCTTCCATTCGATGAACATGTTGCATCCATCTTGACTTATTATCAGAAATTTTGTTTTCTAAAGGTTCCATGTGTAATTCTTCTAAGATGTCTTCATTTTTTTGTGATCTGGTAGTGTGTATCCTGCAGTCCTCCGAAGGTATCTCATTTCAGCAGATCTAAGTCTCTGTATATCCATCTGCTTCAAGTCCATACTTCGCTACCATACAAAAGAGTTGGAAGAGCCAGTGTTATATACACTTTTAGTCTTGAATGCTTTTGGACTAAATGTGGCTTAAAGATAGAATTTATTAACCCTAAAATTCTTAAAAAATTAGACATTTTTTGCATTTACATCTTTTTCTTCTTCATAAACGATATTTGATAGAGATAAATCAACTGGAGAGCATACTAGGAGAGAAAATTATACTATAATATCTTCATATCATAGTATTCATTCCGAGATCCTGATTGCTAATGATTCATCAACAACGTTTATGAAATATTTGGTTATCAAATTCCTTAAAATTTCGATTTGAGTAGATCATTGCACGCCACTGCACTGGTTACAGTAGAATCGGTACAATGTGAGCCTTAGTACAGAGTGAAACACCATGATCCTGTGTAGTTAACTTGTGGTTTGATGGTCAAGGTGATGAATTAAGGTTCGAACAGTAGTGGTTCAAGTCACGGCAGGCGATTTTTTCTCTTTATTTATTTCTTTCTTCACTGTGATATGTTGACACTGAAATTTGTTTAGTATGGACATGCGCAAAATTCCTATTCTTTTGTGATTATATTAACATCTGATCAGAAGTTACTTCAGTATCATTTCAGTTCATTACATGAAATCATCATTGAACTTCTTTACAGTTATGCTGAACTTGTCGATATGCATCAGATTTATGGTGCAGCATAAGGTAATGTTGTAAGAGCTGCTGCCATCTGCACGTAGCGGTATCCGGATAGACGCCATCCTCACCGAATAACCTTGGAGTCTATTGACAGGCGTTTGCCGGAGCATGGGACGTTGAAGGTAAACAAAGTAGATGCCGGTGCAAGACGTACGCGCCACACTGCAGATTTTTAAGAAAATGTTCTTCATAGGGTGAAAGAAGAACCTAATACTTGTACTTGTGCTATCGGACGTGTAATGTGTACGAACCATCAAAGTGTATGGGAAGTCCTGCATGAAGACCAGTTCTATCCCTTTCATCTGCAAAATGTACAAGTCTTACAGCCACTGGACGTCGCTCAACGGGCCTAATTTTGTAATTGGACTTTACTGCAGACACCGCACTTATTTTCCTCGGTATTATTCACCGATCAGACAGTATTTAATAGTGATGGGTTTATTCTGAACTCAAAGAACAGTCATATGTAGGATTATGAAAATCTTCATGCCATCTTCCAGAGGAATCACCAGCAGAGATTTTCAGTGAGCGAATGGGTAAGCATAATTTCTGACCACATAATTGGCACCTACCGTCTTCCCCAGAGATTAAATGGTGTCATTAACAAAATTTTTTAGAGCACGCCCTACCTAGATTGATAGAAGAAGTTCCTCTTCACATCAGGATTATCATGTGGTTTCAGCACGCTGGAGCTCCTCCCCATTTCAGCCGGAATATTCCAAATCATTTAGATGGAGTGTATCGTAGCCGTTGGATAGGAAGAGGTAGTCCAACTATAGTGTGGCCACCTCGCTTTCCAAATCTCGGTTCACTTGATAATTTATTGTAGGGACATCTGTAAACACTAGTGTATGAGACCCGTGTTGATACAGATGTTGCACGAATAATCGCAGCATGTTATGTGATTCATGGGGAATCTGGTATCTTGAATGGACCACGAGAATCCATTCGTCGCCGATGTCGTCTGTGTTGTGAGAATGGAGGTCACCAATTTGAACAATTTCTTTAATGAGTCTGCAGGTGCTTTACTCTTTTCTGATTTACTCGAATCAATTGCTTTTATTTCCCAATAACATTATTAATGTCATATGTACATACTCTATACCTCTTCATGTTATAAATCACTGCACTATCATTTATCTAAGTACATAAATAGTGAACAGTACAATTACGCATTTTGTTTACGAAACTTATTGTATTCTTCAGTATGCGAATTAATATTATAACATTTCAAACAATTGTCTGTACAATATGTACATAGATAATTTTTAACTCGTGTACTGCGCCGACGTCCCATTACCATATTCTGTATAATATTGAATAAACAAATAAACCAGAAGTAATTATACGCACGTAACTAATTTACAGCGCGTACTTAATAAAGGAAGAAAAAAAAGGTACACGTACTATAGGTAGTTTCGAACGTGATGCATAAATCTTACGTTTGCGTCGGTATTAGGCTATTATAACCACTGAGCTAAAGGTGCATGCTTTTTGCAACTTACTGTCTCTGTATCATATTATTTCCATTTTAATTTGAAATAATCAGTGGCGTGCCAACCATTTTAAAATTAAATCAAAACGTGGACATTTTTATTCGTAGATCATTAGTTCATTATCTCAACAAAAAAAAATATATATATAAGTGGAACGAGATAAAGAGGACGGGAGGACTTGGTTTGGGTCGTGAGAGACGAGTAGAGAAGAAAAAAAAAACTTTAGGCACAGGAAGATGTGTAAACATTAAAATTTTGTATATAAATAAAACAACATATAATGCCCCTCTACACCTAGTTACATTTATGCGGTATAATTCATTTACACCCTGTATGTAATCACCTATTTTCATTCGAGTGCAAAAGAAAGTGCGAAATGTGTTGTCCAGTGTTATAATTAGTATCAAATATTTTTTCATATGTATCGTGATTCACTTAATATTAATATACAACAAGAGTTACATTGCTATGCTAATTGAGATTGAATTATAAATAATAGTTTTAAAAAACTAAAACAACACGCTTTATTAGAAAACCGAACTAAAAAAATGAAAAATAATTTTAATTTCCAACATGCTTGGGATAAATAATTTTACAATTAAAAGCATGGGGTGCTCTTTATCAATTAATATATTTGATAATAAAGATATATTGGTAAAAGTAAAGTCTCTAAGAAGAAAATGTAAAAATCATAAAAAGCACCCCACCCTTTTGATGGTAAAATTATTTATCCCAAACATGTTGGAAATTAAGATTATGTTTCTTTTTTTTTAGTTCGGTTTTCTAATAAAGCGTGTTGTTTTAGTTTTTTAAAACTATTATTTATTTTTAATTTTTTAGTTTTAATATTGTACAGAATAAGATAAAATGTATATATCTTTAAATTCTATTCTATTGTAGTATGAGCTGAAAGTAATGCTCTCCTAAAAAAAAACCTCCCAGCCGGATTTGAACCAGCGACCTATGGTATACAGAAATTATATACCACTAGAGTGTACCGCTCTACCAACTGAACTCTTACAACGACTGACTAAAATGTCGACAAGTCCGCAACCTATTGTACCAGTTTTAATTTGTTTGATTTTCTGATGATTCTGGCCAGAATTCTAGAAACAAAATATGAAATTATTGTATTGTCACGGGTCCTTTAGAAGTACACAAAGTTTCAAGTCGATCCTATGTTTCTAAGTGGGTGAAAACCGTGTTCAAAAATTCCATTTCATAGATACAAATACACTTTTTTTTCATTTCTGATGATTCTGGCCATGAGTTTAGAAACAAAATATGAAATTATTGTATTGTCAAGGATCCTTTACATGTATACAAAGTTTCAAATCGATCCAATGATTTTAAGTGGGTAAAAATCGCGTTAAAAGATTCAGTTACATAGATAGGTACAGGTCAAACTAATATAAAGCGTGTAATAATATATAAGTATCTAGAAGTAAATGCATATTGCCTTCCCTTTCCTTTACATAAGCCCCATTAAAATAAATAAATTCTGACCACTTTCCAAAGCGACAATTAGCGAAAAACGACTAGAGATTTAATGTATTTTCTTCTTCTTCTTCTTCTTCTTCTTCTTCTTCTTCCTCTACGCATGAAAGCTAGCAGCTTGTTGCGTGTTCATTCACTACAGGTCCGGGGTATGGTGACGTCCTTCCATCGTAGTTGTGGTCGTCCTAAATTTGTTTCTAAAAATTCGGTGCGGGCATTGAGGTACGAATCTTCAAAAACATTGATACAATGTTTCAGCTATGATGAAAAAGTAATTTGGGGTAACAAAAAAATAGTGGTTTATGTCGCTGAAGGGATGAAAAAACCCTGAATAGATAAGAGCGGTTAACAAGATTTTACAAAAAAAAAACAACGAAAACCACTATTTCCATTATTGCAAAGTGGGCCATATACGAAATCTTGCTGGAAATAGAAGTATTTTGCTCACCCGCACCAATTCATCTTTCTTAACTCTAATACGATTCCCAGCTGATTCTTCTTCACTTATCTGAAAAGGAGGGTGGAATTATAAAATTTATGAAGACAATATAAACATCGAATATTGCCAACAGTTAAGAACTCATCTGGTGCTCATCCCAGTTGTGTTAAATAAACGTGGTATCATACCTTCGAAGCACTAAAAAATTTATACAATCATCTTATTTGAAATTGAGCTACAAAAAATGTTCTGAACAGTAGTACTAATTTTAGATATAATATATAGTGATTTATGGACATTAATTCCCGCACAATAACATGTGTGCAAATTATTGCGGTTTTTTTGTAACTAGCTTTCTTATTACAAGAGGCGGTCAGCAGCTGAAGCTGCAGTAATACGCAGGGAATTGTTTGATTTAATATTATAAAGACAATTGTTTGATAGTGGCAATAAGTGATCATATTTAATAAATTAGAGTTAGTGGGATGTTCGGAGAATGTTTTAAAGTATATTTATAAAAATGAAAAGCGATTTTTTGAAACATAGGAAGTTGTGAGCGAGGAAAAAAGATATAATTTCTACTGAAATATTTGATTGGGTAGAAATTAATATTAACTTTCCGGTTAATAAGAATTAATTTAGAACAATGGCAGTCGTTGGAAAATCCTGTTCCATCTGCTTATGGAATTGGAATACCCAAAATATCTTTGGAAGAGCCTGGAATACAAACTACAAAAAATAAGTGATGTCATATTTCTGCTGTAATATCTGTCACTAATATGGTCTTGGGAAGGGTAACATAACAAATTTGCATCACGTAAACAATATAGTGTGGGTAAATATCGCAACCTCTCATTTTTGGCACCTAGTCTGTTGAGTGAAGTGCAGTGGCTGTAAGACTTGTACTTTTTGCAGATGAAAGGGATAGTACTGGTCTTCATGCAGGACATCCCATACACTTTGATGGTTCGTACCCATTACACGTCCGATAGCACGAGTACTAGTAGTAGGTTCTTCTTTCGCCCTATGAAGAACATTTTCTTCAAATCAGCAGTGTGGCGCGTGCGTACGTCTTGCACCGACATCTACTCTGTTTACCTTCAACGTCCTATGCTCCCGCAAACGCTTATCAACGGACTCAAAGGTTGTTCGGTGAGGATGGCGTCTATCCGGATACCGCTCCGCGTACATGGCAGCAGCTCTTACACCATTACCTTGTGCTGCGCCATAAATCAGATGCATATCGGCAAGTTCAGCATAACTGTAAAGATGTTCCATGATGCTTTCATGTTATGCAACTGGACTGATACTGAAGTAACTTATAATCAGATGTTAATATAATCACCAACAGAAGAATAGAAATTTTGCGCATGTCCATACTAAACAAATTTCAGTGTCAACATATCACAGTGAAGAAAGAACGAAGCAAAGAGAATAAAAAAGTCGCCTGCCGTGACTTGAACCATCAGTGTTCGAATCTTAAATCCATCACTTTGATCATTAAGCCACAAGTTAACTACACAGGTTCTGCTGTTTCACTCTATACTAAGGCTCACATTGTACCGATTCTACTATAACCAGTGCAGTGGCGTGCAATGATCTGCTCAGATCGAAATTTTAAGGAATTTGATAACCCAATATTTCATAAACGTTGTTGATGAATTATTAGCAATCAGGATCTGGGAATTAATACTAAGATATGAAGATATTCTAGTATGATTTTCTCTCCTAGTGGGCTCTCTTGTTGATTTATCTGTATCAAATATCGTTTAGTTTGATTCGCCCATTTTACCTCGTATACCAGTAGTTCATTATATCAAAATGTTTATATAATACCCCTCCATACGTAGTTAAATTTATGCGGTATAATTCATTTACACCCTCTATATATATATATATATATATATATATATGGGCCTTATATCACATTGGCACCAGACCTTAACTACTTGTCTGGATTCTAAACAAAATAGGAATGCCAACATATCGTGGATTTAAATCCGGCTGCGCTCGAGAATTTTAATTGAGAATGTATTGACTCGTTATGCCAAGTGCGTCGATAAATAATGTATACTGTCACTGCTATGGCTACTGCTAGAGCTATGCTACCGCTAGTATTACTGCTTCTGTTATGATACTGCTATCCGTACTCCTGTTAATACTACTAGTCGTACAGTTACAGCTAGTGCCATTATTACTGTTATTATTAAAGCTAAAGATAGAGTTACTGCTACTAATATTACTACAGCTACAGCTACTGTTACTGATATTGCTGTATCTAATGCTATTGCTACACCTACTTCTAATGTTACAAACTATTACTACTTACGCTGTTACCTCTACTGCTACCATTACTGATACAAGTTATCTAACTTTAGAACTGAATACTTAAGAACTAGCCCAAGATGAAATGTCTGTCAATACGAATGCTTATAACAGATGGAAACAATGGTGTAGTAATGAAGGTTTGCACTAGGTATCGAGTTGCGCATTCAGCTCCCAGAATCCAGCGTAATGATACGAAATTCAAGCTTGTGTCACAGTAATTACAAGCTTTGTTCCCCGTGTTTTCTTAGACGCGCTGATCTCTTTGATAACCGTGAGTAGTTGATGTCGAATTCAAACTCCTCCATTCCGTGAAGTAGTGCGAATCCTGTCTTATTCATTTTATAATGGATGTAATTAATTTTACCTTTATAATTAACTTTACCTCCTCATTTATAAGGAAAACCTCCATATAATAATAATAATAATAATAATAATAATAATAATAATAATAATACTTTATTTATTCTGGCAGAGTTAAGGCCATAAGGCCCTCTCTTCCACTCAACCAGCACAAATACAAATAAATATTCGACAAATATAGATATACACTATACTAATTATAAACATTTAAAGATACAATAAATGTAGCAATGTAAATGTCATGTACAAACGACATTTTATAGGGTAATAACAATAATGATACGATAATAATAATAATAATAATAATAACAATAATAATAATATAAATATGATACATTATACGGGAAACACCAATTAATATATATATATATATATATATATATATATATTACACTGGATAATAATGAAGTCGAGTTTAGAGCAAATATAAATTTAGATTTCTTTTAAAAGTTGACAATGTCCGGCAGCCCCTTATTTCTTGTGGTAGGGAATTCCAGTTGCGAGAAGTGGAGATGGTATATGACATGGAGTGATGTGATGTCCTATGTTGCGGTATATTAAGTAAGAGACTATGTTGTGATCTTGTGTTTAAGTTATGGTTTGAGGATAGATACTGGAAACGGGATGATAAATAATTGGGAATCGAGGTATGTAGGATCTTAAATAGGAGAATTAGACAGTGCGATTTTCTTCTCTCTTTTAGATGTAGCCATGACAATTCGTGGAATAATGGAGAAATGTGATCGTATTTTCGAACATTAAATATGAATCTGATACACATATTATGGACACGCTGCAGTTTGTCCGACAATCCGTCACTTATCTCAGTTAGTAGAACGTCACAGTAGTCAAAATGCGGCATCACTAAAGTTTGGATTAAAATTCTTTTAAGAGTTGTAGGAAGAAAATGTTTAAGTCGCTTTAGGGAATGCATTATGGAGAAGATCCTTTTAGATGTTTGTTTTACTTGCACATGCCAATTTAAATTAGAATCTAAATAAAATCCCAAGTTTTTAACGACGTCGGTATAAGGAATTTGTTCATTATCTAATATGACAGCCGGCATTTTGCCATTGTTTATGATGTGTAATAGCCTTGGATGTCCGATAATTATTGCTTGCGTTTTGTTCACATTTAGTTTCAGCCCATATTGTCTGGACCATAAAGATATATGCCTGAGGTCAGTGTTTACTTTGTCAATATATTCATTAATTTCGTCAGGCCTAAAGTGTGTGTAAATCTGTAGGTCGTCGCGACAATTCATTATAAAAAACCTAAAGAGAAGAGGATGGTGGAATTTTTAAGATTTCAATTTTTAATTTTTAGGGTTAAAACTACTCCTTGGTCATGTTATGAAATAATTTCAGTGTACGATTATTTCACAAGGCTCTTCAATGCCATTAGAAAAATAATAATTTTGCCCCATATGACTATTACTATTTTATTGCAGATTTCCGTAATTTTCAGTCAAATGACACCACAAAAATCTATGAACTCACAAATGCATAATTATATCAGAATGAAATTTGGAATGAGTTTTGCCTGTACTGCAATTAAATTTTATATTTTTCCAAAGTTTAAATTTGTAATTATTTTTAATATATTTAATAATTTATTTCAATTCAAATTATTAACTAACTCACTAGCATTATCCAACCCGCATTATGGCCACATGTGCATTAGACTTCCATAAATCACTATCCTGTGATGTTTTTTAATTATTCCCTGCATAATTCACCTCCTTCAAATTATGCTTACTTGATTATTAAGTGTAGTCGTAGTCTCTCTCTTTTAGGAGTTTCCACACCAAACAAATTTAGTTACGCTTATTTCATTACAGATGACATGAATGGTATGTGGTCAGCATGCCGACCCAATGAAACATCTAATATGCAACTAAGGATGATGAAGTTCGGTAAATTTTTCTTAGAGCCTTTTCGTTCAGGTTTAAAATTTTTACGAGTCTCTAAATCGTCGGATATGGGACCCAAGGCTTCAAGTCCCTCCCGGAGGATTTCTTGTTCTGATTTTTCCATTCTAAAATATCCATGGAACCCGGTCAGGATTGAATCCGCGACCCTCAGGATTAGAAGCAAGGAACCACTAGACTACCGCGGCCGATCCCTCAAATCATGATTAATACTATTCTCTTCCTCATTGTTGGCCTACGAACTGGGCATTTTGCCTCTGGTTTTCATACAATGAGTTTCCACATCACTTTTTTCATTTCGTCATTCGTGCCACAAGTTCTGAACATCGCATTTACGAGTCTTAAATGTTGTTAGTAATTTATTTTCTTAAGAAGATCACGTATCTCACTGTTAAATATCAGAATTATCGTATGTCCGAATGTGAAGAGCACACAAAATTCAACGCGTAAGAAAGTAAAAAAAGAAATGGGATGTATAGAACGTTTTCTCATCATTGAAATCATATTGGGCATATAATTTTATGCCGTATTCGGCAGGTTTATTCGAAACATATGCTATGAAACTGCATCTACCTCGAAATGGTTCTACTTTCTCATCAATTGTGACAAATGTACTGTGTTTTTAACAGTTTACGTAAATTTGTATATATATATATATATATATATATATATATTCCATAGCTCATACAACCGCGCAAAATTGGCATTACAGTTCCATCAGAAAACCAATGTTCCTGCAAGTAGATATGAATTGTTTTTCTTGTTCCTATCAAACAGAGCAAACCAATCAGGGCTATTATTTCCTCTTTTGTTCCTTCTCTGTAGTTCCTCTCTCTAGTATATTCAGTGTCAGATTTATTTTTCCTTATACTCGTATATAAGTTAGTGTATGTAAATCATTTCATCAATTTCATCATAGGAATGAGCATATTCCCTGTATTCGCCTTTGAACTAGGAAAAGTTTATACATAATTTTCTTCTTTGCATTAGAAAGTTTTTTTGCATGGCCTTTTACTCCACATGGTGATAGAACCGCCATTCCGCGTAAAAAAAATATATCTGGCTTTCCTAAGTCAGAATCATTATCATAACTAATGCCACGAGTGATTTCCAATTTATCTTGAGGATTTCTAAATCAGGAGTGGTATTTGTTAGAACTATTTTATGAATAAAATTAAGCTGTTTGCTCACAAATCATTATTTAAATATAGTATTTTAAAATATTTATATATTACGTAAACAGTGATGTTTGAAAACAAATGAGAAATATTTGGTTGCACTTCATGTGTTCATCCACTGCAACTAGATCATGTTATTTATTGCCAGATAGGACACAATATTGTAAGAATGCATCCTGGTGGGAAAAAATGAATCACATCAAACTGTATATTATAACGAACATTGTAGATTATTAAATATAAACACAATTATTGAAAACACAATTATCAAATATGTAGTTCAACATATTTGTTGGAGAGTCAGTCACTGCAAAATAATACTATGACCTGTTCAGAATATTAAATAAATAATAGTTTTAAAAAAACTAAAACAGCACGCTTTATTAGAAAAAACCGAACTCAAAAATGAAAATTAATTTTAATTTCCAACACGCTTGGGATAAATTTAAAGTGGTCAACAAAAAAATCATCTCCAACACATATAGAATAAAACTAGAGTTATCAACAAAAAGAAAATAATTTTACCATCAAAAGCGTGGGGTGCTATATATCAATTAATATATTTGGTAATAAACAGATATTGGTAAAAGTAAAGTCTCTAAGAAGAAAATGTAAAAATCATAAAAAGCACCCCATGCTTTTGATGGTAAAATTATTTACTTTTTGTTGATAACTCTAGTTTTATTCTATATATGTTGGAGATGATTTTTTTGTTGACCACTTTAAATTTATCCCAAGCGTGTTGGAAATTAAAATTATTTTTCATTTTTTAGTTCGATTTTCTAATAAAGCGTGCTGTTTTAGTTTTTTAAAACTATTATTTATTTTTTATTTTTTAGTTTTAATATTTTACAGAATAAGATAAAAATGTAAATATCTTTAAATTCGATACTATTGTAATATGAGCTAAAAGTATTACTCTTCTAAAAAAAAAAAATTCTCCCCAGCTGGATTTGAACCAGCTACCCATAGATTACTGAAATTAATTACCACTAGTCACTGCTCTACCAACTGAGCTCTTACAACGATTGACTAAAAAGTCGACAAGTCTGCCGCACCCTATTATACCAGTTGTATTTTTTTAGATTTTCTGATGATTCTGGCCAGGATTTTAGAAACAAAATATGAAATTATTGTAGTGTCACGGGTCCTTTACAAGTATACAAAGTTTCAAGTCAATCCTATGTTTCTAAGTGGGTGAAAATTGTGTTCAAAGATTCCGTTACATAAATACAAAGACACTTTTTTTGATTTTCTGATGATTCTGGCCAAGATTTTAGAAAATAAATATGAAATTATTGTATTGTCATGGGTCCTATACAAGTATACAAAGTTTCAAGTCTATCCTATGTTTCTAAGTGGGTGAAAATCGTGTTCAAAGATTCCGTAACATAAATACAAATACACTTTTTTTGATTTTCTGATGATTCTGGCCAGGATTTTAGAAAATAAATATGAAATTATTGTATTGTCACGGGTCCTTTACAAGTATACAAAATTTCAAATCGATCCAATTATTTTAAGTGGGTGAAAATCGTGGTGAAAGATTCAATTACATAGATAGATACATATAGGTCAAGCTAATATAAAGCGTGTAAGGAGCTTTCTTTAATATTATAAACAGAAGTAGATAAATATCGAGGTAAAACTTGACTGTGATTGATTGTAAAACCAAATTCATTGAAACGTGATTGTTCATTGACTCCCATTTGGGGCATGAGGTAAATAGTCACTGGAATGTTTTTTCTGAATCAACTCATATTGGAATATTACATTAACTTCCTCTTCAGAAGAAGAGTCCTGACACAATCCACTATTTTCATATATATGTATATCTGAATTTATTATTTCACTACATATCCAATGTGACCTGAATAGAAATCAAACATAGAAATTAATTAGCAAAAATAATATACATATGTTTCAAATAAACCCAATGATTTATTTTACTCATGCTCCAAATGGGAGTCAATAATCAATCACGTTTCAATGAATTTTGTTTAACAACCAATGACAGTCGTGTTTCACCTCGATCTTTATCGAAATCTCTTTAACACTTCCTGCTTTTGCGATAAAGAAGGCTCCTCCCTTTTAATATTCTGAACAGGTCAGAGCATTTTTTGTAATGACTTACTCTCCAAGAAATACACTGAACATAGCAAATAATGAACAGATTCCTTCAAACTACATATTTGATCATTGTATTGTTAAATCATGATTTTACTGAGCTCTTTACTAAAAATAAATTAATAACCTATGATGTTGGTTATAATAAACATTTGATGTGTTTCATTTTTTTTTGTCCACTAGGGTGCGTTCTTACAATATTGCGATGATATTTGGCGATGATAAAGTTGCAGTGAATTAACAAAGGGCACATAACCACAAATTTCTTATTTGAAGAGAAAAATTATACGCTCAGACCGGGACTTGAACCCGGGACCCTTGGTTCTCTAGACCAAGTGCTCTACCAACTGAGCTACCTGAGCAAGTACCGATCTAAACGCAAATCTTTCTCTATATACATTGTAATTCCCATGCTTCACAGCATTTGGTGGATGGGAATTACAATGTATATAGAGAAAGATTTGCGTTTATATCGGTACTTGCTCAGGTAGCTCAGTTGGTAGAGCACTTGGTCTAGAGAACCAAGGGTCCCGGGTTCAAGTCCCGGTCTGAGCGTATAATTTGTCTCTTCAAATATGATTTATCCATCATTGAGATGTACGAAATCAATAATAAAAACAAATTTCTAATTTGATTTCAAACATCGCCGTTTACGTTTAAATATATAATTACTTTAAAATACCGGTAACTATATTTAAATAATGATTTTCGAATAATCAGCTTAATTGTATTCGTTAAATAGTCCTAACAAATGCCACTATAGATTTCCAAATCAAGTTATCGATTAGGCCTATATGTAAATCACTCGTGAAATTACATATGAAAATGAATTACCCTTGTCGCTTTAATTTATCAAATTTCAGGTTTTGTATAGGGCCTAGTGATGAATAAGTTTAAATAATTTATTGATTTAATTATTAAGATAAATTAAAATGTAAATTAAAAGATTAGCTTACATGCCCAGCACCACCAACAGGTAAATGTGTTAAATTAGGCCGTCAGCTAGTAAATAACAGAGTAATAATTTAAATTTTTAAAGAGGAAACTCTGCTAGCATGATATAATTTATGTGAAATCAGTAAAAAATTTCGAAATAAATAGAGTGAATTTTGAAATTTTGTGTAAACATATGTGAAGTTAATTTAAAAAAATTGGCCAGTAACTTAACAGTTACCCTCAAATATTTTAGGCATATCTGTCTGCAGACTATCACTTTTTGAATATGTACATGTTAGCATTCATACATTAAAACTGAAAATAAAAAATCCATAAAAGATAATTTTAATTATGTTATATTGATTGAAACAGTTTTAAGATTATATTGTTTTCGGAATTCCGGCCGAAGCACAGCTCAACTCAACCATATTAGTGCACGCCGGTTTGAACTCAGATCATGTAAGAATTTAAAGATCGGACAGACCTATTATTTAAGCTTCTATACCTAATAATAGTCTAATCCAACATCGAGTTCGCTATATTTAATGTCGATATGAACTCGGTTAAAATTACATTTCAGGAGTGAGTAGATATGAATTTCGAAATGAGATCTTAGAATATTTACAATTCTTATAACGTAGACATATTATTTAATTTTATATGATGTTGAATGTTTATTCTGGACTATTTAACTCATGCCCCAAATGGGAGTCAATAACCAATCACATTTCAATGATTTTTTATGTACAACCAGTCACATCGTTTTTTCGCCTAGAATTTACCAACTATAGTTTATCATAATAAAGAAAGCACCCCTTTTAACATTATTTTGCAATGACTGACTCTCCAAGAAATACGGCTACCAGATTGTATATATAGTGCATGAATGTCAACACATAGCGCATGCGGGAGTTAATATAAAAATAACTGTAGCAGTTAATTATAGCACTAAAAAAAGAAACCACTATTTGCACTTTCTTGAATGTATTTTTCCCAGGTAATATGATTCCAGAAATATATAATTGTCATATTTACATCATAGCATCAGAAATGAATTAATATACAGTTTGATGTGTTTCATTTTTTCTCCGCTAGAGTGCATTCTTACAATATTGCGTTCATTTGGCAATAAATAATATGATCTGGTTGCAGTGATGAACAAAAGAAGCAAATGAAGAATACCAATCGTTTCTCATTTGTTTTCAAACATTGCCGTTTACATTAAATATATAAATATTTTAAAATAACTATATTTAAATAATGATTTGTGAGTAAACAGCTTAATTTTATTTGTTAAATAGTCCAAACAAATGCCACTCTTGATTTCCAAATTCCCTAGATAAATTGGAAATCACTCATGGCATTACTTATGATAAATAAATATTAATATGCGCTTTACTTAAGCTACTAAATAACTGATATACAACTATAATTCTAATTGTTTAGGTAATAGCGCACTAACCAATTGTGCTATGCAATCTCCTTGATAGAAGATCTAGGTTCAAAGCTTGATCTCTCATTCAGTCACAATTAGACAAAGACGATATACGAGAGGATAAGAAAGATAGAGACATGGGAAGAATTTTACACAACAGAAAGCTTCATGAACCGGACCTGATCCACGAGCTCCACCACTTGGTGACATGGATGTTGTTAATGAACAGCAACATAATATATGGCAGCAACTGTGTCTGTGTGATTTATATGACAATACGTGTGATATTGTACTATAGAAACAGGCAGATATCGCTGATACACTTCTTCACCAACTAACTTGAAAACGTATATTAGTTGCACAATTTGTGCGTATTATTAACCTATTATAATTTGTTAAATATAATTCCAATAAACTTAACCTTCATTATTCTCTGCTTTTCACTCCTTACTTTCAATAACACATTGGACAATACTTTTCTGTATGTGTGTATGTGTGCGTTTGTGCGTGCATGTGTTTTTAATATTTTTCGTACTTTTTCCCATTAGATAGAAATTTTAGATCTTGTTAAGTTTTAGACTTTATTTATTCTAAGTATCTAATTAATTGACAATATTCAACCAGTAGGACTTACGCTCTCCATCCTTATTCCAAGCTAATGTTTTACAATCCTTCCCTATATAATACACCTTCTTCAATTACAGTAAATATTATTATCTCGCCTTACACTGGGCTTGACCATTGGGCGCTATTCCTCTGGTTTACTATGATTAGTTAGTATACTCTTCTTACATTCCCCATTCGTGTCACTTCTCCTATTTACTCGTATTATAGCTTGTTAGATATAACTGCTCTTATTACATCTGGTTTCCCAAAAAAAAAATGTAACTCACCATTGTGAAGTATTCTCCATTCACATGTCTGTTCGTCTGTCTTTGATCAAAATATTTTCCTACGAACTATATTCTCAAATACTCGTAATCTCGTCTCCTCACTTATAGCAACAGACAAAGTTTCGCATCATTAAAACTGGAAGAATATTTGTAATAGTTTTATAAAATATTATTTAATTTTTTTAGAGATTTTGGGATGACAATAGTCCTTGTATACTACATAATAGTCTTTTCAGAGTTGTGCCTATGTATAATATATTTCTGCACCTCATTCCTACTTGTAAATATAGTTCCGAGGTATTTGGATTCAACCACTTTTTAAAAAATCTCTAATATTTTAGTAATTGTCGATTTCCAGTAAATTATAAAATGTATTTTTACGTGCGACCATATATTCCATTTTATTTATTTATTCTGTAAAAGATCTAATTTTATCCGTCATTACTGTTAAGTATGAAAAATATATGTAAGTATGTTCATACTCCACAAGTCGCGCAAATGGAAACAGGTGTTCCCTAGAGGGAGTTCCTTAATCAAGCTGATATAGTTACGCTTATTTACCAACAGATGTTAACGAGTGACGTGTGGCTAGCACATAGCCTGAATGAGACATTTTGTAGGGAACTAAAGTCTCAGTTGCAATGAATGAAGGTCGGATAATGTCTTGATAGAAGCCCTTCATATTCAGGGTTGCGATTCTTTTACAAGACAAAACATCTTCAGACTCGGAACCCACGGCTTAAGGACCCTCCCGGAGGACATGTCCATTAGATTTTTCCAGCCCAAAAATCCATGCCCTTCGTGACATCTGTACCTTATCGTGGAAGAGTGGCTTTGGTGCTTAAATTACCACGTGAGTTAGCCGGATGGGTTGAACGCGATAAGTGAGACGAAAAAAGTATCTTGGTCGAAAGAGGACGATATTTACCGTAAGAATACAATTCTGAAGAAACGGAAACAGGATTTCCTGGGGATAAAATTTTCCGGAGATAACATAGTCCGCCATTCAGTTCTCCGAGTGGGGACTATTTCAGGGAATCAATGGTAATGGCTCTAAAACAGAGACGTGTTCCTTGGAACATGGAATGTTAGGACAATCTATAATAGTGGGGCACTAGAAGTACTGACGAGGGAATTAGATAAATCACCTTTGTATATAGTCACATTACAGGAAGTTATGGTTAGGAAAAGGTATCCAGAAATCAGGGACCTTTACATTTTACTGTGGGTGTGAATTGAGATCTGAATTCGGAACGGGGTTTTAGCTCGAAGAAATATTCTCTCAGCTATCTGAGATGTATGTCTTAGGTTTTGCAGCTATAGGATATCATACATAATTCTAAAGGGTAAATGACATGGCTTTTGTAATCGTAAATTTACATTCCCACAGATGATAAGGAGGTCATAATCATGGATGAATTGTATGAATAATTATAATGCGTATTTGATAGCCTTTCACGATATCAC
Organism: Diploptera punctata; assembly: GCA_030220185.1. Classification (NCBI taxonomy): domain Eukaryota; kingdom Metazoa; phylum Arthropoda; class Insecta; order Blattodea; family Blaberidae; genus Diploptera; species Diploptera punctata. The sequence continues at coordinate 608,410 of JASPKZ010007697.1, read as the reverse complement.
ATGAAAATTGACTTAGGAGATTTTAATACGAGTACAAAAGACGGGCGTGAAGATATATTCAAGCCAAGAATAGATAAATTCAGTCTCATGAAGACAATAATGAATATGCGGTTAGCTTAGTCACCTGTGCAGCATCAAATAATCTAACAATTATTATTAAGATTACAACATACCAGCATATGCACATAAATAAACTTGGTCTTCTCCAGACGGCGAAACTCGAAACAAGTTAGATAATGAAATAGTGGACAAACGCTGACACAGTAGCGTCATCGATGTTAGATCAGTTAGAGGGACAGACTGCAACTCGGATCAACATCTGGTCAGGGTGACAAATAAGGAAACGGTTATCACATTTGAGAGAAACAAGCGCTAAATATTATTCTGACATTTTTCAATGAAAAAAAAACTTGAGAAATGGTGATCTGCGGCAAGAATATCACATCAGAATTGCTAATATAAATGAAATACTGGAATCATCTGCTGATACAGAAGAAGAAACTGATATAAATAAAGATTGGGAGGTTATAAGAGATGCTATTAAATTGTCAGCATCAAAAAGCATACGTTATTTGAAAAAAAGGCAAAACAAGAAATTGTTTGATGAGGAATGTGCCGATATTGGGAAGGGAAGCTAGCAAAAATGAATCGGTTCACGAGCCAAATAAAGTAAATTGGGTAGCATTATATGGGAAAACACTAGATCAATAATGAATAAAACGAGGGAATATTTGAGAGAGATAATTAATGATCTTGATAAGAATGCACGAAATAGGAAACATAGAGTATTACACCAGATAATTAGGACAGAAACGAAAGGTATTCGGGCTAGAACGAACATAATTAGGAATGAAAATGGGATGATTGCAGATTCCAGAAGTATTTTAAATATATGGAAAAGTTACTTTAATCAGCTGTTAAATGTTCATGCAGAACAGGAATTGAAGTAGATGATTCACAGACAGCATATATGTCATCATCATCATCATCATAGTACATTCATGAATTTAGGCCATTTGTTGACCTGTTTCGGCCTCAAGAGAAACACCATCCAGAAGTCTTTTGAGTGGACGTCCTGGTCTTCTTCTTCCTGTAGGTTGATATCTTAACATTTGTTTGGGTATTCTGTGATCTTCCATTCGATGAACACGTTGACAGCATATATGTTTGTCACGTAACCAAGTGCATTAAAGGTTTAAATTGCGATAGAAAAATGAAGATCTATAAAGCATCATGTTCAGATGAACAAGATACATCGGGTATAATTTGGGAAAGAGAAACTCTTCCAAATGAATTGAATGCAAAGAATCGGAAAGAATCGGTTATAGTACCTATATTGAAGAAAGGAGAAACAAGTTATGACTACAGAGGCATCTCATTACTTTCAAATTCGTACAAAATTCTAAATACTACAGTGGAGGAAATTGGTATAAAGGCACTTATTAGAAATGAGAACACAAGTTTATTTACTCTTTCTTTGACATTTTTCTAACTCAATTTAGGATGTGATTGAATACAAAACACACACAAATAATTTCAAAATTAATTATCCATTTTCGTCCAAAAAAGTACATGAAAACTGAAAACACTCTCACATATGGGTGGAAATTAGTATAAAGGCTTCTTCTTCTTCACTACCTGGTTTAGGCAAGAGGAAAGGCACTTTGTGTATTTCACAGATTAAACCAAAAAGACTGAGCACAAAGTTTACAACAAAGTTCTAAAATTTAGTTGAACCTCCATTGTTTTTTAATTACTTGGAAGATTTTCTTTGGCATTGACTTCATAAGGGTGTTTATTTTTTCCACTGCGATTGAAGTCCACTCTTCCCGAATAGCATTTATCAGCTCAGTCATTGTCCCAAACTGCCTTCCATTGCGATACACGCGCCTTGCCAGAATCCCCTATAAGTTCTCAATCGGGTTTAAATCAGGACTTCTGACTGACCACGTCAAAAGAGGTATATCCTTCTTCCTGAACCACTCCTTTCATTAGGCAGACACGTGAATGAAAGCATTATCTTACTGAAAAATTAGATCTTAGCCCAATTCCTCATACATTCGTATCAATTCGAACTCCAGACGCTCCTCCGTGTAGGACTCAGAATTCATATTCGTGCATATCCATGCTAGTTTTGATCTTCCTTTATAGCAGAATGCTGCCCAAATCATAATGCATCCACCACCGAAGTTTCTATATTCTAACTTGCTTTGCTCTTCAGTACGGAGGTCGTGCCAGTAATACTGAAAGCATCAGGCCCGTCCGGATTAAACTTCGTCTTGTCACTGAATATAACTTTATTCCATTCTGAGGTCCAGGACATGTGTTCTTCAGCAAAAGCCATTCTAGCTGTCTTATGTGCATTGTTCTGAGGTGGTTTACTAAGACGTTTTTTGAATTGTAGGTTCTTGTCTTCTGACAGAATTTGTCTTACTCGTCTGGCTGTTACTGGCAACTTCAAATCAGCCTGGATTTGAGAAGAAAACATACTCTTACCTTTTGCTTTACGTAAAATGAGACGTTATGTGCGCTCAGACAATTTTCTTGTCCGTCCATACTTCCCGTTTTTTTCTATATTGTGAGCCCAGTTTGACAAAATTATCAATGACACATCTTGAACGTCCCAATTTCGTAGCTATTTGTCGACTGGAAAGGCCCATCTCCTTGAAGGCACTAACTCTTGCTTTCTTTTCATTTTGTAGAGGCTTTCCACGCGGCATTGTACGTACTACTGATTTGTAACTGATGAACAATGCTCACAGATACGTCTTCTCCATGTAACTGCAGTGTTTTGTTTATATTTATGTCTGTGTAAGAGCCAAAAGTTGACCTGCCTTTATACCGATTTCCACCCCAAGGACAGCGTTTTGTTAGTTTTTACATCATATTTACGTATATAATAAATACAAAATGTGGAGACCTGTTTGAAATTATGTCCAAGATAATTAATTATATGTAATCTATGACACACATATGGTATTTGCATAAATATTTCAGGTTGTTTTACTACTAAAAGTTAGTGCCTTTATACCAATTTCCTCCACTGTATATTAGTATCCAGACATAATAATAATAATAATAATAATAATAATAATAATAATAATAATAATAATAATAATAATAATAATAATGCTTTATTTTAGCTGGCAGAATTAAGGCCATAAGGCCTTCTTTTCCACTCAACCAGCGAATAGTAAAATTATACAAAAAATTACATACATATTACAATTTTAAGATATTAAAATACAGACTAAACAAAATACAAAGATCATGCGATCTAATACTAGCTAATACTAACAAAAACATAGAATATAATAAAATTTAAATTATGTAAAATAAAGTAAGTAGCTTCCTAGATGACTATTAATGGAATGCTCTATATAGTTGTTATGCAGTTAATGTTTTCATTGTGTCGAACTTAAAGTATCAGTTAATTTGGATTTAAATAATGATAGCGATTGACAGTCCCTGACATGACTGGGAAGTGAGTTCCATGCTCTAGTCATAGATATTGTGTAAGATTCAGAGTATAGGCAGGTCCTGTGTTGTGGTATCAAAAGTGAAGAAGAGTCTTGTGATCTTGTTCCTAAATTGTGTTGAGCCGATAAATTTTGAAAACGTGTTGTTAAATAACTTGGTAAGTATGTGTGCAGAATTTGGAATAGTAAGGTATGTGAATGTAAAGTTCTTCTGTCATTTAGGCGTAGCCATGATAAGGCCTGAAATGAAGGAGACACGACGGAGATTGAAGATAAATCGAATGCACGCATTATGAGCACGCTGTAGTCTGTCAGATAGTTCAGTTGTCAGATTAGTCAGTAATATGTCGCAGTAGTCGAAGTGTGGCGTTATAAGAGTCTGTACAAGTATTTGTTTTAATTTTGTAGGAAGGAAGTTTTTAAAAATATTTAGGGAGTGAAGAATTGAGAACACTTTCTTGCAGGTATTATTCACCTGGATTTTCCTAGTCTAGGTGTTGGTCCATGTAAATACCCACATTTTTTACTACTGAGCTGTAGGGGATGTTTTTGTCATTTAGGAGAATGGTAGGGATATTTTCGTAATTTATAATGCTTTGGATTCGCCGATGTCCTATAATAATGCACTGTGCCTTGTCAGCATTTAGATTAAGCCCATGTTTCTTCGACCATTGGGAAATTGAGTCTAGGCCACAATTTTATTTGTCTAGTGTGTCATGTACATCGTCAGGATGGGAGTGAATGTAAATTTGCAAATCGTCAGCATATAGGTGATGTCGACAATAGGTAAGTCTAGTGGATATATCGTTAATATAGATAGAGAATAGAAGTGGTCCTAACACTGAACCTTGTTGGACGCCACCCTTCAGTGATAGTCAGGATGAGGAAAGTTCTGAATTGGATACACATTGCTGGCGATCATGAAGATAGGTTCCAAGCCAGTTAACAGCATTGTCCGAAAGATTCAGAGTGCGTAATTTTGCTATTAATATGTCAGTGTCAACAGTGTCGAAAGCTTTACTGAAGTCCAAGAGTGTAAATATTGTCATGTGGGCACTGTCCATTGCTTCACGCGCATCTTCGGTAACTTTAAGAAGTACTTGCCGTACTATGGCCTGTCCTAAAACCTGATTGGTGTGGGTCGAGTATATTATGAGTGTTAAGGTAAACAATTAATTGCCCATGAAAAATGCGCTCCAAAGCCTTAGATAGGACTGGGAGGATGCTGATTGGTCTAAAGTCGTTTGGTGTTACAGGTAATTTAATTTTAGGAATTGGTCTGACTATAGCTTTTTTTCCAGAGATCGGGGTAAGTTGAGGTCATGATTCAGGCATTAAATATATGGGTTACAGTTGGGAGTTTGACATGGAGTATTTACTTTAAAAAGTCGATACTTATATTGTCTATACCTTGTGCCTTAGTTCTAATGCGGTCCAGGGAAAGTGTAACGTCGATTGGCATTATATAGGAAAAGAAGATTTTTTCTCGGGAAGGAGTAGTTGTGGATAGGAGCTCATCTATAGTTTGTTGTTTGGTCGTAGCGTTTATGTTAAGTGAGACATACTCCCTATATTGACGACATAATAGATGATCGACTGATCACCAATGTGGATTTAGAAGAAACAGGTCTATAATAGATCAGATTTTATAATAAGACAAATTATACAAAACAAATAAGAAAGTAACGGTACGCTGCATCAACTATATGTTGACTTCAAAATGGCAAACGATTCAGTTAAGAGGGAGAAGATATATAAAGAATAAGGGTGCGTGTAGGCGAAGTGTTTTCGGATACTTTGATATTCCCAATTTGTTAAAGCAAGGATGTCCACTATCTCGTCTATTATTCAATTTTTCACTAGAGCATGCCATAAAATATTTAGAGAAGGAGGAAGAACTATAACTGAACGGTATTAATAAACTTTCAGTTTATGGTGTTGATGTAGTATTATACGCGAGAGCTAGGAGATAATGAAGGCCAACATGCACATACTATTGAGTAACACAGATAAATTGAGATTGAAATAAACATAACATCATTTCAGTCATTGGTTCTATAGCTCGTTGTAGGCCTTGACCGTCCCTTACAATGCGCTTCTGCATTCGTCGGCCAGAGTGCAATCATTGGAGATTCTCCAGAATATCGATTATATAAAAGCCTTGATTCTGTCAATGTATGTGGTGAGAAAAATACTTACAAAACCCACTGCCTATGCAGATATATAATTTTGATGCTGGAGTGTATCCTCCAGGCATCACACATTGTTAAACAGCTATTTCACTTATAATGTTATTGTTACTGAATTTTGCTCTTATCGATAAATTGTTCCGTATTTTTCTCAACTCATCCAGAACAGTGTCAATTTTTAGTTGTTTATGAATTTTAACAATTCACGTTTTGTAGTGATATCTACCTATCATAAGCAAACACCTATTCTGGAGAACCTGCAATGCTCTTAATTTTGATTTGCACATCAAATCCCATGCGAGAGATGCATACAACATAGCGGAACTCAATACAATACAATAATGTGATCTTTATTTTAAGTGGCAGAGACTTATGTTTCAATAAAGGTCTAATTTGTGTTAACCGACTATAATATGTTTTACGTGTAAGCTCAAACTGAGGAGCCCAAGTCAATCTTCTGTCTAATATTAATCCAATATATTGAATTCTGGGTTGATATCTTAACCTATTGTCACCATATTCTAGTTTGTCAACTTGAATTTTTATCTTCTTTGAAAACACAATAGCTTGTGTTTTGCTGTCACTAATTTTGACCTTCCATGTGTCTGCCTAGGACTCAATATCTCTTATATGTCTCTGTAATTTATTCTTTGTGATTGCAATGACCTTCCTTTACAAAATATAGCTATATCGTCTGCATAAAGCGATATATTCGTCTGTGAAGATTTTGGAATATGTGAAGTAAAGATGTTATATAAGATGGGAGAGAACCGATCCCTGTGGAACACTAGCCATGATTTTTCTTTGTGATGATAAAACACCATTGTCTTGTACTACAAAGCTACGGTCCTTCAGGAAGGACGAGACAACTTTTGTCAATGCTAAACTAAATACAAAGTTTTTCATTTTGTATAGTAAGACTGCAAGCCAGGTCGAATCGTAAGGTTTTTGTACGTAAAAAAATACCCCAAAAGTGTTTTCCTTATTTATGTAACCTGAAGTAAGAAACTTTGTTAGTCTTAGAAGTTGCAAAGTTGTAGAACGAACTGACATGAAGCCGAACTGTTCATCAGGAATGACATCTAATTTATGTAATTCTGATTCCATTCTATGATGTATAATTCTCTCATATAGTTTTCCCAAGTTACTTAGTAAACTGATTGGTCTTCTATTATCAGCGAATCTCGGGTCTTTTCCTTTTTTGATAAAGCAAGAGTTTTAGCTGTCTTCACCTATTATGAAATATTAAGTGCTTTATTGAACAAATTTACTAAATATTCAATTATATTAGGTGACATCATTTTATTGTTATCCCGTCCTTCCCAGGAGCCTTATTCTTTTTAATTTTGCAAATAATTTTCTTTATTTATAATTTTGTTACTCTCGGTAATCCCTTCATTGGTTAAACCTGTCTGACCCGTTCTGCCACCCTACCTATCCTATGATCCCATACAGGGTCATCATCTTCAATTTCATTTAATTTAACGTGTTTTCTAGGGTGTCAGCGATTGACTGAGTTTTTTCAACAGGCAAATATTTGAGATCGTCAGGTATGTGAAGGTGCTTTCAATATATTGTTATTACTTCTAATTATTTTCTTAACCATCGGCCAATTATTTTTCGCTTCCACAGCTAGTTCCACATCTTTTGAGAATTTATTTTTTTATAATTTTTTAAAATATTGTGTATCTTACTTGTTGTAACATTAAGTTGCTGTTTAATAGCAGCCCTGCGGTATTTTTACCAGGTTCTCCTGCCCACCCTGTTCTGTTTTACCAGTAGTTCTATTTCTGGATCAAAAGAACGTTGTTTTTTAGTTTTAAAAATGTCCCTATTTTCTTTATATACATTATTAATTGTATTTGTTCAATTATCTATTTCAAGATTTAATCCTTCTTCAGTAATAAAATCACTATCTGTACTCATCACTATTATATTGGCCAACGCTGTCAAAAAAATTTTCCAATCTATTATTTTGGATACCTGCCTATAAAGTGCTGTAGACAAGTTACTATCCAGAACCAGTAAAACAGGAGAGAGGTCAGAATTGAGCACATTTAGAACCGATATCTCCACCACTGCTATTTTAGTTTGAACCAGGAATATATCCAGCATATCGGGTTTAATCTGAATGAATGAGGGAAAAAAGTAAGTTCAATCGGACCCAAAATTTCATAGTTATTATCCTGAGCATTTTTATACAATATTCTGCCCCTAGGCGATACCAGTCTCGAGATCCGTATTACATGTTTCGCATTGAAGTCACCTCGAATTAGAAAAGGGCATTCGTCTCTATTCTCCGCCTTTCTTCTCCATCCCAGTATCCTCAGGTCCTGTTCAGTGCTGTCCAACGATCTAATATTAGGGTATCCAACTCTTCGGTTTCCATTTACAGTTGTCAATGTGACTCTACGACATATGTCTGATTGAAGTAATTATCGATAGAACTAAATATATGATCACACGCAGAAATATATAATATATGGGAATGGACAGTTAATGAAAAATGAGGGTAAAATTTGAAGAATTGGCTGAATTCAAATACCTAGGGGAAAAAATGTTCAAATAGGAATGAGACCCACAAAGAAATTAAACATAAGTTCGATTCTGGAATTCCATGATATTATTGCATCACAGGGAGTCTTGTCGTCCCAACTTCTCTAAAAAGATAAATAAGTATTAAAATAAAAAAATAAAAAATAAATATATAAAACCATTATTCTCCCAGTTATATTGTATGGATGCAAAACATGGACTCTTACTTTAAGAGAGGAGAGACGATTACGCGTATTTGAGAATAAAGTCGTAGGAATGTTTTTGGACCAACGAGAGATTAAAAGACAGGCAAATGGAGAAGACTATCTAACAGTGAGCTACATGACCTTTATGGGAACCTAGATATAATAAGAATAGCTAAGTTTCGTAAATTGCGATGGAGCAAACATGGCACGAATGGGGAATGAAAAAGAGGCATGGAAACTCCTTGTTGGAAAACCAGAGGGAAAATGCACAGTAGGCAGGCAAAGAATAAGGTGTGAGAGTAACATTAAATATGATTTGAAGGAATAAGATTATACAAGGAATTATTAGAAAACATTAATATATAGGGAGATATAGGGAGAGCTTAGGTCCGTGAACTATGAACCTACCGGTTTTATTGTGGCAGTTTGTTAGATAAAAATCCATCGACTCCTCCATGTTAAACTCGCGATCCTCAGATCTAGAGTCTAGAAACATAACCACTAGAGGACCGCGACCGACATGAGAGAAAGAAGCTCGTCATAATTGCAATTGAGAACTGAAAAAAAGTATAACGTATGTTTGGATATTGGTAGCAAAGTATAAATAATGCTTAAGATGAGCCAGTTGTGCAGAGTGGTATAAAAAGTAAATCCTATTCAAAGTAATATCTCAGATTGTAATACCTGATATTATTAAATTTACAATTAATGTTTTTCGTTAATCAAGAATATGTATATATATTTTTTTTGCCTAATGTCATCAGGTTGTCTTTTATGACATTTCTGGCTTTCTTCCCTGGCATTGGCAGAATTGTAATCCATTTCTTAAGTTGAGGAACCTGGAAGGCGGAGTTACGTTACCCCGATGGTATGATGGGTGATAATGAAGCGCCAGGAGAGTTCTTAACCTAAATTTAACCTAAATTCCAGACCATGGGCAACCACAGGAATTCCCTTTAAGGAAACATTTCTATGGTTTGACCGGGAATCGAACCCGAGACCTTATGAACAGTAGTCAGGAACCCTGACCACTAGCCCATGAGGCTGATCATGTACACATATAATATACGTGTAGTTTAAGATTATACTATAGTCCAACCAAACATGGCTGTTGTATTAATTTTTAATTTAGGATTTCAGGTCAATCCCCAATTCTAATGGTTTGATTTCGCTAATTTGTGGACTAAAACCTTCCTCACTTTACTTAGTAATATTTACCGAGATACCATATATACATTTTGGTCGCGGTCATTTTTCGGTGTGTACCAAATAGGATCGCCGAAGATCTGTACAATGTTTTCAAACATTTTATTATGAGAACAATCTTAATAGTTTCATTCCATCGGAATTCGCTAAAAAGAAAAAGTTCACTTATACTGTGTAAAGAGATGAAATTCATGAAATACGTAAGATGATGCTCTAAAGCCGATACAATAAGAAATGAAACAATAAAATCAGATCTGACTATTTTATCAGTTAATGACAAGGTAAAAAATGAAATTATACAGAAAACTCATATTGACAGAATAAGAAAAAAATATATTTATAAAGAAGGCAATGAATTACCAGTCGATCGGAAAGAGAGATTTGGGTTGTTGTCTTTCATTTTTATGTTCAACATATAAATTACAATCTATGTTTCACTTACTAGCACATCACGGGATATTTATCAGTGTTTGATTTCGAGTAATTAATTATTTGTGTTTTTAAATTAACTGTAGACATAACGCAGGAAGCTAGTTAACTGACGGTGTTGTTGCGATACTTCATCACTTCCGGTAGTGATAGAGAACTCAGTGAAATTGGTCAGTTTCTGGAGATCATGGTGCTTTCAGTCAGAAGGTCTTCGGCTGCGCTCTCTGGGCAGTTGCAATTTGCCGATAGTGTTTCCTTGATTTTGAGGATATAGGAGAAGAAGGGACGTGATTAGACAGGAACCGTGTAAGAATCGACATAGGGAAATGGAGAGTCTGTGGAATATTGAAGGAATCGTTACCTTCATGTGTGCAGCGTATTCAGATTAAATTTAGTCCTATATATTATTTCAAATTTTAATGATATTTCAGCATGTGTTTGTCTCTAGTCGTTGATATGGCATTCTGTGTTATGGTTGGACTATATCTACAATTTAGTTAAATATTCACTCGTTCATTGCCTCGTAACTCTGAATGTCTTTAAACCCATTTAAATAAGATTCCAACTAATTTAAGAGGTGATTTGATAATAGAGAAAGGGTCAGTGCCTCTGGTCCCGAGGATCGCGGGTTCAAACCCGGCCGGGGTCGTTGGATTTTTTAGGATGGAAAATCCAAGGAGCAAGTCCTCCGGGAGGGACTTTAAGCCGTGGTCCTGAGTCTGAAGATTTTCAGGCTCGTAAAAAATCCTTAAGCTTGAATGAAAAGGCCACTAAGCAAAATTTACCGAATTTTTCCGTCCTACTACTACCTTGGTTTCCTAGATGTCTCTATGAGGCGAAACGCTGATCACGGACCACTCAAATGACATCTATACGAAAACAAGTATAACTAAATTAATATGGTTCAAATTCTTGCCTGTAGGGGGAGAGTACCTAAATCTCTGTAAAGGGAAAACATGGGCTTTAGAAGAAGAAGAAGAAGAAGAAGAAGAAGAAGAAGAAGGAAGTGTCAGGTGATATCAAATAGTCCATGAAGGGAGAAGAACTATTTCTTTATAATAAGTTACATGCTTCCTCTTCACAGCCTTCGCACTTAAACTGAGTAGAATTTATTATGTTATGAAACGAATCCAGTCGTTTAATTTGAACAACCCTTTGTATTGTAATATGATTGCATTGTGCAGAACTAAGCACGTCACAGTAAGCTCTGTTTTGTTAGGAGTTATCCCTAGATTATAACAATGCAACGTTACAGCTAAAGATAATCCCCCGTGAACGCCAGGAAACAATGACGCCTCTCAGTTGCTGTAAATTACATGTAAAATCGCAATTGAATTTCATGTAATTACTGCTCTCCGCAGGGTCAAACCTCGAAATAAGTTATTTAAATTACAACGGTCCACTTCTGGCGGTCTAGTAGTAACGTTGTAATCTCAGACGCAAGGAGCCCGGGTTCGATTTCCGGCCGGGACACGTTTTCGGGGTGTTGATTATTCCGGGTTTTTTTCTCACCAGTTAGTTAAAGGTGAAGGAACTTTATGGGCCTGAAACCATTTGGCCATCATGATAATCAATGTCACTTGTATGTATTTTGAGTATCATTGTACGAGTTAAAAGTTAAATGTTTTGTATTGTCTCTGAGGTGGCCCTGACATTCACTCACTCGGAGAGGTATGCATCATTCCTTAAGTTGTCAATAAAGTGTTCGTGAGTTCTAGAGTTTAAAATCCTGCAAAACTGCAGTAATTTTGTATTATGAAAATAGTAAGCGATCTCTTTGAAGGCCTTGGGAGACCATTAAGGCAGAATAAGGTTAAGGTTTCCAGATTTCTAGACAATCGGCCTATGTCGGCTGGGTTGTCTGCCCTACGTAATGGCTAATTCAACCCCAGTACATATATCTGATACTCATTTCAATTGAGACCCAGACGATCATAGCGTCATGATGCCGTCAGAAGCTTGTGGATCAGTATAAAATTGTTTATCCCATCAAGATCTGAATTCACAATTTTCCGGCTTGTGATGTATTGACTTAAAAAGCTACGCTAAGGTTTTCCACTACGATATCTTCTTCCTGTAAGCCCAGGTTTTCCTTATCATAGATTTAGGTGCTCTCCCTCTACAGGGAAAAATATGATCCACAGTAATTTAGTTACACTTGTTTTCGTATAGATGTCATTTGAGTGGTCCGTGGTCAGCGTTCCGCCTCATACTGACATCTAGGAAACCAAGAGTACTAGGACGGGAAAATTCGGTAAATTTTGCTTAGAGGCCTTTTCATTCAGGCTTAAGAATCTTTTACGAGCCTGAAAATCTTCAGACTCGGGACCCACGGCTTAAAGTCCCTCCCGGCGGACTTGCCCCTTGGATTTTTACATCCTAAAAAGATCCATCGACCCCGGTCGGGTTTGAACCCGCGACACTCGGGACCAGAGCAAGGAGCATAACCACTAGTCCACCGCGGACGATACTACGATATTTCACTACTGATAAATTAACAGAAATTGACGTAAGATTCACAATGTATGAATGATAAACCATGAAAAACTTAATGAATTTAACAAACAAAATACAAGAACAATATTTACAGATTGAATGGAAATAAATCATCATACTTAATTCATTATAAGGCTAAGTAAAAAGTGATTTCATGTTACAAAAATTAATTTGTTTATAATTGAGTTACAATTTGCGTTTAACTTAGTACATCAGCATCATCATCGTCCTGGCATGTACTTTAAGAACTGTTATGTCTACAACAATTCTGCTTCCACTTTTTTTAGCTGAAGTACAATCGATCTCTTTCCCTGTGGACGGTAGTTTAAAATTGCCCTGGGGATCCTATCTCTGGGCATCCGTCACACATTCTGTTTACAATTATCTTGGTATTTATACATAGAATACATAATTGGGTCCATGTTAAGATCCTGTAGTATAATCTTCGTTTTTGATGTGATCGTACTAGCTGTGGCCTGCTTTGTTAATTAGTAATACAGATTGGATGTACAGTACAAGTAGTAATCCAAATAACTGACTAAATATTCTTAACTGAAATTTTTAAGTTTTATTGGCGTATATTTTGGATATATTTTTATTCGTATTTTGCTGTGAAATAGTCCTCATAACTTCTGATTACTGAGGTAGATTTCTAAGAAGATGTAGAAAAAAAAAAGATTCAGTAAATGACCAAATATATAAATAAGAGAATTTATGGGAGGATATAGTCATCTTTGTTGAATTACGGAGTTAGTGTGGTAGTGACACAAAAGATGGAGAACCTAAGAAGGTGAAAGAAGATAATGAGTACCACTAGCAGAAAGAACATGGAGCGATCTAAATACAAAGAGAAGAGTGAATTGGAAGAGAAAATCTGAATGGACAGAAATGGAAACACTGCGAGTTGTATTAAACTAAATAATAATTTTGACTTTTGTATAGGCCTGTAGTAAAATTTTTGAGCCCAAAGTAATATTTTATATTGTTATCCACATTTGGGGTCTTTATATGAGCCCAAAACTGATTTTGAGAATTATATATATATACATATATACATATGTTACATTCTATGGTGTTCTGCCCTAGGGCAGGTCTTCCACTGCAATCATAGCATTTTCATGCTATGTTTTGCAGTTTTACTAGGGAATTATACGTGTAGTAGCTTATCGTTACTTTCCATACCGTGGGATGACGGTAATGGCCATATGATGCTCGGGGACTTTTGGTCCTCAAAGCTTCCAGACATCTATCCTACACGTAAGCAAAACCCCCAAAAAGAAACTAATTCGAGAAGCTCATCCCGACCGGGAATCGAGCCGGACCGACTACGTGATAAGGCAGTACTCTACCTTGAGACCACAGTATATATATATATATATATATATATAGTTTTGACATTTGGCAATGAAGGCAAATATGATATGAAAAGAAAAATGAATGCTTGAGTCGGGATTTGAACTCGAGTCTCTAAAGTCTGTACCTTTAGCGCTCTAACCAACTGAGAGGTAGCGGAAAGATGTTTCCGCTACCTCTTGTGTGAATTGAGAATACTACGTGTATAAGAAAATTGTATGTTTGTGTTGGAATTCTTGGGTAGCTCAGTTGGTTAGAGCGCTAAAGGTACAGACTTTAGAGACTCGAGTTCAAATCCCGACTCAAGCATTCATTTTTCTTTTCATATTATATATATATATATATATATATATATATATATATATTTGTTACATGAGTTGTCAAGCACCATTTAAATAAATAAAAAATACTAATTTTAATGAGGTGGAATATTTATTATCATTTATCAATTAAATTTAACGATTTTCACAGTATTTCCACCTATCCTGAAGAGTTACAAATAAACTAAAAATATGAGCATGAAGTATAGTTATGTAAGATTTCAAAATAAAATACTGCGATCTTGGTTTACTCTACAGAGTGAGGGGAAAAAGAAACATCGTCTCATGCTTCATAAATTATATTGTAAAAAAACTGAAGAAGTCTTCTTGTTTTGTGACGAGCGTAATCAGAATTGTAATATGCATACGTAAATATAGGCCATGGTCCAGTGTGACAAATTATCATTTTTTTACAACATTAACTGAAAATCCCTCTAATAGTTTAATAGTATAGTAACACTGTGCAACAAGAAAATTCAACATTCCATAATTTAATTTAAAATTTGCCATTCTTTCTTTTTTCTCAAATCTTACATGTTAGATATTACGAAGTTTTCAATTTTTAACTTGTCAAATTACAGACACTTTCAGAGGTAATTTTAGGAATTTATTTGATTCGTTCTGTCCGAGATCTCGGAAGTACGTGCCTTTGGCTGTTCCCAGAATTTGGAGAGAAGCAATAAGCAATCATGATACTTCCAACATAATTTATCTGGTCAGTTATATAGTGATGTATCCCGTGTTCTGTTCTGTCAGTCTAATTCTGAAATAATGTATGCAATTTTCATCAATGTAATGTAATAACATTATTGTATGAATATATGTATTATTCATTGTAACATTTTTGGCGTAATTTCGCTGATGTTGAGTGTATACACTTATTTGTACATTGTTCGTTGTGTAAAATATATGAAAGTTACTTAAACGTAAAAAAGTTAATTTTTCTGAGATGTATTGATGCTACATAAAACACGTGCAGGAACTGCGTAAACTAAGCGAATTTCTTAGTAAGTCCAATAGGCCTATTTGGTTTCATCTTGCTGATTTAAGGAATATATATTATAGAACAGCAAATAGAAAACACATTACTTCTTTTCACTGCAATCCGATATTTTTAAATTATGTTGCATCATATATTGAGTTTCTCCAATGTAACAAAATAAATATCACCATGTTCATGATGATATTTATTTTGATACATTGCAGAAACTCAATTTATGATGCAACGTAATTTTAAAATATTGGATTGCAGTGAAAAGAAGTAATGTGTTTTCTATTTGCTGTTCTATAATTTGACATAAATTTACATCTCCGATTAGTTTTCTTTTACTTAATTAAACATGTTACATAAATTAAATTAATGTATCTCATAATATGAATTGCAAATTTAAAGGTTGATTGAAATGTTTGGTATACAATGAGATACAACGAATATTGCGCTTTTTAATATCGATTTTTAATTTCGGAATTCACATACACCCTACTTCTAACGCTTGATCTTGCTGATTTTTAGAGAACACCTTCCTCGGTTTATTTTAATAACATATGCGTACATTCATATTGAAGCATATAAAATTGCGACCACTAGAGCGGTTATTAAATTTTCGTTTCAGGTGAACTCCTACACGGAGGCCTAATGGTCTGATTTTACTGGTTAACGAACACGAACTTATATATATATATATATATATATTTTAGTCTGTTAATTTTCGGTATCTACTAGATAGGATGGTAAAGATCTCTAACTTCTTTTTTCAAAGCCTTTGCATGAGGACATCCTCAATAGCTCCATTCCTTCGGAATTCGATAGAAGCTATACTTTTTTAACTCGATGGGAGTAAATTGTTAAATGTAACAGAGGAATTACGAAAAAAAAATGTTACCTAGCATAATACAATAATTTATATAATTATATTTAATAAAATTAAAAAAAAATATAATTATAGCAAAATAATTAACTCGTTGGTACTAACGAACCCGTAGATTCATTACTGTGAAGACATAAACTCTCCATTTATTCCTATTTTGAGGTAATGTTTTCATTCGCCCCTTTCTAGTTTCCGTCCCTGAAATCATTGTTAATGTTATTCCTCAACTTCATTATTGAGCTACCTACTGGGCGTCTTCCTCTGGTTTGTCTATTAAGTTTTTATTCCTCCCTTTCATTCCCTATTCGTACAATATGTCCTGGCTTTGCAGTTTACGAGATTTAAATTTGTTCTTATTACATCTGGTTTCCAATACGCCTAAAGATAATGTAGCTCTCAGTGATGTAGTCTTCTCCATACATATTTGTGTTTGTCTCTCTTTGGTATACATTTTTTCCTAAGACCGTTATACTCAATACTTATAATCTTTGTACCCCCTTAAAGTAAGAGTTAGTATTTCGCACTCGCATAATATTACTGAAAGAGTAATATTTTATGTATTTTTATTCAAAGGAAATCAATGTATTTAATTAATGTCGACGTGCCTGTTCGTACCATCAATTACAACAATTATATTCAGTCTGATTTAATATTTCGTGAGTACCTTTCAGATTATATTATTGCTTCATATCTCCTTATTGCCCCAACAAGCTTTCTTTTGTACTTTGAAATACGAATTTGTCCACACGTTCTCATAATATCTTGTTTAAAGCCCTCTTTTGATGTCACGGTTGAAGCACATTTTCTATTAAATTTACAAAAGATCCCATATAGGATTTAATCTAAGAACTAAACTGAAGTTTTCAATTTTTGAACGGTTCATATCAGCCACACGTCTTTCATTTCCGAATGTTTAGAGACATTATGTACGTATCTATATATCCACTATGACGTAACAGGCCACTTTTGGGCCTTAGCCTCTCCTTTTGTTAGGAATTACTAGACAAAATAGTTTAGTTACGCTTATTTCCTACATAAGTTATGAAGGTCAACATTCCAACTCAATGAGACATATAGATTACCCGAAGATGAAGGTCGGTAAATTTTGTTTTCAGGCCTCTTTATTTAGGCTTAAGATTTTTACGAGCCTGAAAATCTCCAAACTCGGGACCAACGGCTTAAAATCCACCCCGGAGGGACTGGCTGCTTCGATTGTTCCACCCTAAAAAATGTATCGACCCCGGCCGTGTTCCAAGCAGCGATCCTCGGGACCAGAGGTGGAAAAATTGGATAATTTTATTTCTTCATCATCATCATTATCATCATCATAGCCCGTTCACGAATTTAGGCCACTTGATGACCTGTTTCGGCCTCATTAAAAACACCATCCACAATTCTTTTGAGTAGACATCCCGGTATTATTCTTCCTGCAAGGTTGATAGATTAACATTTGTTTGGATATCCTGTGATCTTCAATTAAAAAAACTTGTTGCATCCATCTTGACTTATAATCATAAATTCTGTTTTTCTGATGATTCGTTGTGTAATTCTTCTAAGATGTCTTCATTTTTTATGATCTAGTAGTGTATATCCTGCAGTCTTCCGATGGTATCTCATTTCAGCAGTTCTAAGTCTCTGTATATCTTTCTGTTTCAATGTCCATACTTCACTATCTTACAACATTGTTTTATAAACTTTTAGTTTTGGATGATTTTGGACTAACTGTGGCTTGAAGATAGAATTTATTTAACCTAAACTCCTTAAATATTTTGATATATTTACATTTAGGCCTACATAATTTTCGTCTTTATATGAGATATTGAATTATAGATATGTAAAATCAATCACCTGCTCCAAAATGTTTATTTTCAGATACAATTTTACTTCTGACCGGATCTACTACTTTAAATGCCATAATTTTTGTTTTCTCTGTAGATTCTTCAAACCATATTGTTTGTAATTTTGTTAAGTCCATATAGACTTTTCTGCAGATTATCTTCTGAATTTGCAATTATTATTTGGTCATCTGCAAACAATAAGGTGCTTAATTGATTTTCTGATATTAGTATTCCAAATTTATATTTCTTGTTCGAACAACATGTTACTTCGTTCATATTGATCGCAAAGAGTGTTGTGGAGAGGGGCAACCTTGTCTCACACCGCGATTTACAATTCCTTCCTCAGTAAATCTGTTATTTAATTTAATATTTATGGTGTTATCTTTGTAAATATTTTGTATGTTCTTCCGAATAAATTTTGTATATTTCTGCCTTCCAATATATTGAAAGCATTGGTCTCTTTCCTATGTCGAATGCTTTTTCAAAGTCTA